>APFE030252636.1:22759-41340 GCA_000404065.3 Pinus taeda | reverse complement strand
TTTATGTAATGTAAAGGAGGTTGCCCCCTCGAAGAGGCTGAATTCTAAGGCGTTGATCTATCTTTTCTATCTTTTCTTGAGCTAGTTCATAACAAGACCACTCATCCTCTGCAAAGCCTGTAATCACATCAAAATTATTAGATTCAAATATATAAGGCTTTATAGCCTCTTTTGCTACCTTTGTCCACATTTCTTCATGCTACCTTGAACTATCACATTATTTCATGAGATCTTTAACTGATCTCCATTCTTCATCTTCACCCAGAACTTCACCCTATTCTACTTCACAAATGGAAACTTCCATTGCCAACTCAACTTCTCTGATTTTTTCCACCAGCCACTTCACTCTCCTCTATTGTAGCCTTCTCTATAACTTATGTCACTTCACTACCCTTTTCCTCAAGACCCAACCTTGTCTTTGGTTTTCCTCTAGTAGCATCCTTAATACATCGAGTTGTTCTTTTAACTCCCCAAAATCCTTGTCAAGCTCCTCTTGACTCATTCTCTTTCCATTTGCCTTGGCATCCTCCTTCTTCACTTTTCTTTCATTGTGGTCTTCCTTAGAACCTCTATTATCTCTATTATGACTATCAGTAGTCATCTCCTTCTCTATCTTCATGACTTCCTCACTCACTTATTATGAGCTGCATTAAAGCCTCTGCAACAGCAAGTCCCCCCCTGTTGCCACTTACCTCACCAAGATTTCCTCTGTACTTGGTCTTTTGGCAAGCAATTGGTTCGCTATTCTCTCAAACCTCTTTGAGAACTTCTCTCTGCTCCTTCTAGGATTCAACTCATCTGCACATTTTAAGAACACAATTATCCTCTTTGTATTTCAATCACAATGAAATACTAGGTTCTGGCCACCTCTTCTTTCACTCAGAAATTCTTACTAGCCTTCTTCATCCCTTAGCAATTCTACCCACATCCTCTGTGGAATTGCGTTTATGATATTTCTGTGAGCTACAACAAAACCTCTGCAGTAACAAGTATTCCCTACTACATGATACCTCACTAAGCTTCTCCCTTCTAAACTCGATCTTTTGACATCTCTCTAGTTCTCTCCTCTGGAACCAATTGAGCACTCCTTGCTCTAGGTTGTTGCAATCTTCTCACCTTCTTCTACCGCTACCTATGCAACAATATAAAGACCACAAACTCTCCAGTATTCAAATAAATTTAAAACAAAAACATATCATCTCACCTTCAAGACTTCTGCATGATCTGGTTCTACCATTCACCTAAACTTTGAATGGATTGTTCTCTGTTTCTTTGCATTTGCAAATTCTGCTACACTTTATCTCTATGTGCCTATTGTTTGCCAGATTTAAAATCTGATCTCCTCTTGCTCATATACATACCTTCAAAACATAACGATGTTCTAAGTTTTCTCAAAGAATTCTTACACGCAAAATAACCTTGTTGAGCTCTAATACCAATTGATGCAGCCTAAGCCGCATATACCCACAATATGCAAATAAAATTTCATGATCTACTATGTCCCAGGAAATTTTAATATTCCTTACTTGGTAAAACCTTCACAAGTCAATTCACCACCAAGGAGGCTTACTACCTAACCGTTTCTCAAACCGGAGGTGAAGAGAATCCAGACTGGAAAATTATATGGGAAAGTAATTGGTGGCCGAAAGTCTCCATATTTATATGGCTGGCATCAAAGAATAAGATCCTAACCTAGGATCGAATACAAAAAAAGGGTTTTAATGGCCCATCGAGATGCTGTCTCTGTAACACTGATGGGGAAACCAGAAATCACCTGCTGATAAACTGTCCATTTGCAAGGATTCTGTGGATGAACACTAAACGAACCTTTGGCAAACCCGAAACTACCCCCAGTGAATTCAACGAATTGGTTTTTCAGTGGAACAAGGAAATTTTTCAATGTAAAGTGGTCAGAAGAGCGTGGGATCTCATCTCAGGGTTTGTACTCTGGATGATCTGGAAGGAGAGGAATCGCAGAATATTCCAGAACATAGCAAAGGAACTGGAAGTAATTTGGGGAAGAGCAGTAAAGTTAATGCGGGAAACAATCCTGGTTAACAAATGGGTGGGGGAGGATTGGAAGGCCAACCAGGTTGCGGAAGGGATCCTGAATAAATTAAATCTAAAGTTTGAGATGGTCCATCACAAACAAACCCCCAGACATGAGATGCGGACTCAAAGCCCTGATAAATTCAGCTATCCTAGAGGAAATTTCATAAAATTAAACTTTGACGGGGCCTCGAAGGGGAACCCAGGCGAAGCCGGCTTTGGAGGCATTTTTCGAGACAACAACAATCAGGTAAGGTGGATATTCGCATATTGGGGAGGAGAAATGACAAATAACGAGGTAGAGTTCTGGGCTCTTCATCAAGGTCTGCGGATCGCTGTAAGAAATGGTTACACTAATTTAGAAATTACGGGAGATTCTCAGATTACGGTGGAAATGCTGAAGAAGCTCAGCAATGGACGGAGCTGGGAGAAGGTCACAAACAGTTGGCGTACAACCGGAAATGTCCAGGAAATCAATGACCTATTGAAAAGAATCGAATATAAGATAATAAATCATGTTAGAAGGAAAGGGAATCAGGCGGCTGATTTCTTGGCAAATTGGGGATGCAGAGGCCGCGGCAGCACGGTGGATACTCAATGGAGAGCGGTGTGTGGGAACAGGGAATGGACGGACCTGGTAGCTATAATCAATGCAGACCATGATCAAGCCATAGGCGGAAATACGAGGATCGATGAGCTGGAGCAATAAGAGGACATGGAGTCTCCGAGCAACGAACCTAGTTCATTCGGGGCAGAGACGGGATATGATCACAGGTAGTAGAGTAGTACAGGGGTGGTGCACATGGGGGACAGCCCAAGATCAAAACCAAGGTGAAGCTATAAAGGATCGTAATCTTAGAGGAGGTGGGAACAGTCTGTCAGACCTTTTGACAGCGGACATTAAACAAGAAATGATGGCCAAATACAACGTCACCCTGGCAAGCAACTGGCGTCAAATGAATTCCGACCCGAAGGTGTACGCTGAGGACAGAGATCTAATATATACCCAAATGGGGGAGGAGAACCAGTCATTTAGCTGTTTCCAAATTTGGAGAGGTGCAGACAGTTCTGTTGAGGGACAGCAAGTCACGAGGAAGGTTTCCAGTTATCAAAGATTTCTCTGCGGCGGAACCGTGGGCAACATGGAAACAAGGCAGAAAACCAGGGAGGCAGAGGAGAAACATAATTCATCTGTAGAGGATAAGAGCCGGAAAGGGAAAGGAATTGTGAAGGATGAGCAACCGACTGAGATCTGGGAGATCGAGGACGAATCCGAGGAGGAGCTGCCCCGAGGGGCAGGGAATCTGAGGTCCTTCTATCAGGACAGGTTTGCAGGAGAGGAGTGTCAGCATATGGAAAACGACCACCCTGCTCTAAAGGAGATGAAAGTTCGTCGATACGGCATGAGAAAACGGGCGATGAGCCCTGACAGAGGTGCGGACTCTAGCAGGAAAAGGGGCCGAGGATAGGGAAGGAGGACGCAGGAGAAAGGAGAGAATTCCAGGCAGGATTCGAAACCTGCTAAACTGCCAAGGAGGACGGTGAATCATAGAATTCAGCGAGCTGAAAGGGCCTACCAGCGAAACACAAACCCAGTAGTCAGAAGAGTTATGCAGTTCCTGGAGGAAGAGTCTCTCCAAGACCAGTCTGAAGATGAAATGGAGGATTGGGAGTTTCTGCTTCACGATCCAGGCCATACTAGGGGACGAATGTCCTTATTCAAGAAATCCTTGCACATATACTGGGTTATGAAGCGGCTGATGGCAAAAGCCCTTGAACAAGTAGCCAAGGAGATGGTCGAGTTAGCCAAGGGAGACCCGGATCTGCGCAAAGAATTGAGCTTCATTCGCACTGCGATGGCAAAGCAAGAGGAAAAGATGGACACGATTCTTCAGCTGTTGAAGGGGGATCAACAAGATGCAGAGCGAGGAACAAGTCCGCAACCAGCTATGGATAATGCTTGACTTGAGATATGTTCAGGAAAACTCATAGTCTTTGTAGTATCAGTTTTTTGCCTGTTTTAGGTAGAGATATATACTTTTTGCAGACTAGTAGTATTAGAAAATCTCAAGACTCCCTTGTTTATTTAGCTAAGATTATCAGATTATGGGCCTTCTACTTTTGGGCAGACATCAAAAACTATAGATGGATTAAGTACCCAATTTCCCCATGTGGGCGGGTCTTCAATATTTTTGATACTATGTAATGGTTTATTTTCTATCCAGTAATAGAAAGAGTTCCACCTCAGCTTAACAAAAAAAAAAAAACCTTCACAAGTCAAGGCTTAAGGCTCCTTCAATAAACTCTATGTGAAAACATTTCATTCAACTATCCCACAGGTTTCGACTATAGGTTATTTTCACCTACAGCACTTATCAACCATACCCTGGTCTTTAGACTTTGGTTAAAACTCAAACTTAAACCATAATACATAAATCCCGCTTATTTCTATTATAATTTCCATATAATAGAATATTTCATAACCCACACTTAAAAACTTACCTTTCTGCCATTCCAAAAACCTTTTCACATATATTGATGCTCAACCTGCACTTCAAATCTCCACTGTTCATCTGTCTCACCTAATCCAATGTTATCGCGTCATCTGCTCATTAACTAGTCCAGAAAATCTCCACCGTTAATGTGACCCATCCAATCAAATGGCTATTGTGCAATCTCTCACAGATACTTGGACGACCAATATCAGGTCGAGAGTGCATGAGAAAAGTGGTTTTCCCTTTCCATCGTGTGCTACGTGTCACCCTTCAGGTTAATCACGTGAAATTGTAGAATACTGTTTACCGCTTTGAGACAGTGTGAGATACTGCTTACCACCTTCGAAGACCGCTCCATCTTTCTGCTACCACAATCTCGTCCGTTGATCTGATTGATCCAACAATTCCTATGTACTATTACATTCTTTTGTTTCTTACTGTGCAATAGCCCATTCGGCTTTCTTCCTATGTATTTGTTCTCGCCTTACGGTCTTCACTTGTTTAGATCTTGATCTCCACTTTATTGTGCCTTTACACTTCCTTCATAAATCCTTAGGTTTTAGGAAACCTTGCATTTATACCTTCACTATAACATTGAAAGTTTTCTCTAGTACTGTCTGTGTGTAAACCCGTACACTCTTCTCTACCCTTCTCTAATTCTGCACACCTGCAAACCTATGTTATGCATAATTACTCTAATCCACACATAGTTTATTATTCCATTAATCAATACACACCACACCACTCAGAAATTAAATTCTCTGTCTTTATAAATAATTATTTACATAATGAATCTCTCTCTTTGGCCTGATTTTCTAATCAGTGGCCTTTTCCTTTCCTTCCCATAGGCTTACAGTCAAACCTACCTAATCTATGAACTCTAATTCTCACTGTAACTAACTAACTCTCTCTATGCCTTTTAGGCTTGCATTTATACAAAAGGTTATGTAACCAATTTCTAGTTGAGATCCTTAATCTGCTCATCAAGTCCTAAAATCTCCCAATGATCCCTTGGGGATCTCAACAACTCAACTAAATCCTAAGGATTCTCTTTAATCTCCAAAATCATGAAACCAATTCCTAATCTAAGATTTACAATATTTCAAATTCTCTCAATCCTCACTAATCACTCATCATCACTCATGTTCTCCTACATTCGAGAACATTTAGAAATATCCTCACAATATCTAATTAATTCCTATTATAAATATCTCTCACAAACTTACTTGAAAACCCTTTATTATTACATTAATTTAATACTCAGGAAACCAACTCCCTTAAAACACAAGACCCCCTATGTCTACTAAAATACAATGATATTTCTGAGTCGAATGCTCCTGCAGCTACACACACATGCTACCCTGTAGCTACACGCACATCTCAAATTTTTTATCGATCACATATCTCAAACCCGAGACACACACACACACACACACACACACACCTCAACATGCTTTAAATCTCACCATTACAAGATTTAGGAATGGACATTATTCAGTTTTTCAAATTAACCTCTTTGGAAAGGCTAGTAACATTAATGAAAATCAACTTATTTACCAAGACAATCATCATTAATTAAAAATCAGTCTCTTTACCAATATTAGCATTACAAATTAGAAATCAACCTCTTTACAAAGACTAGCATCACAAACTCTACAATATTAAAGGAATAATTAGAAATAAATCTAACACATCAACATTAGTCATATTTAATCTCACAATTATAAAATTCATCATGGATATGCATGTAATACATAGTCCTCAATCCTCACATAACCATTAATTATAGTGCTACAACCTACTTTCCCTTTCTCAAGCAAGCAATCATCAAGCATACATTCTCTATAACCAAACCATACAAGCTTATGCTCCCAAAGGTCCAACGTAGAAACTTTGCCTTTGATCCCATCCAATCCAAGTATTGAACCTGGATTCTCTATATTTACCTTGTGACATACCCTTAATATTCTATTATATCGACTTAAAGTCCAAACTTTATCTCCAAAGGTCTAGTGTTGAACCTTCTACTTTGATATCACTTTGCAACACTCCCATCCATCCCATAGACCATCCTAAGGGACAAAATAAGGAATTATTATCATTGACATAAACAATATGACAACCACAATGAGGATGTACATTGCATTATAGGCATACAAGAATACATCATTTAACCATAAATAACTGGAGTATTACTGAAAACCATACACAATCAACTATACATGCATCCTTGTAATCATAAGGGTAAAATATGCATCCAAGCATCCCATGACAACCTGTATCAACCAAGTTAGTTGCCACCCATAATCGTAACCATAAGGAATAACAATTGAATATATGACCATATAAAGATATGCTGATTATTGTAATCCATCAAGAAGGAAATCATTAACTTTCCCAGCAAGAATAATTCATTAGTGAACCATGAATCAGAGTTACAAAGACAAAATTATTTGATTGATTATAGGCATTGGAAACTAAGAATGGTACTCTAACTCTCCACCCAACCTTGTGATGATTGCACTACAATATTTCTTACATTCAACCATGCATAAGCCAGATTTAGATCTTGAGGAGGAATGCTCAAGGGAAATATATCACGATCATCAACTAAAGTAGGGAATCCAAAGATCATGCCATCTCTACCCTTAGATATAGTGAATCTAGATTTTTCACCATCTCCACCCTCAACCCAAGACTAGGAGTCCAAATACATACTCCTTCATCTGAGTAGAGATGCTTCTCCATGTTGTTTCTACATACAACCATGGCCTTGTCCTCGCATGCAGTTACTCTTCTCTCCTCCTATGCTCTTACCATCATGTTTTAATATAATCGTGAGATACACAATACACACTACTATCTACACTCTCTCCTATTTCCCATTGTTGACTTCCTTCATTTTCCTCACAGTGTTGCCATCCCCCCCCTCCGCGCCACACAACACTCGCCTCTCAATGTTGTATATATGTTAATCCCCTTCTATAGTTCCTTCTTCCTTATACCTCTTTCTTTTAAATCATCCAACTCCCATTGTTGAAAGCCTATTTTATTCCCATGCTTCACAAGCTTCATCTTGCATGTTGACTCCCCACGTGGCCCACAAGGCATGGAAGAGGAGTAAAGGCATAACACCCTTCTCCCACATTTACCCAAGTTAACTGGTCCTTTGGGGTAAACATGTGATGAGATGATATTATGATGTGATCCAACTCCCCATGTATAGTTGAGGAAGTGGAACTGACCAAACCAAACGTTTATGATCTTCCACACTTTCTACAGGACCTCTAGGTTCCAACCAATCTTTCCAAGTGAGCAAACCCTGAGACAACTTGACATTTCACTGACCTAAGCCCCCATCCACTCCCATGAAAAGGAATGAATGTGACTAAGGCCTTCCATTTGCTCCCACAACAAGTGCATGCTAGCAATTGTGGACTTTTATAGGTAGTTCTGAGCTAGTGACCCCAAATTATGTGTTGTGTTTTTAGGGCCAAGACTCAGGCCACTTCATAGAACTTTATGAAAATTTAAGAAATGATAAATAACATTGAAGCAAAGGTACTAATGCAAATCCTTGATCAATAACATGACTAGACCCCTACTAGCCATGATAATAATTTCATTAAAAATGTCACAAATATACATTTTGTAGGTCATAACAACAGATTTGAGAATTGAGGTATCATACTTATCTAAGAATCATAAGGAAGCATTGATGCTTTATCACAATAGATGAACTATCATCTATTAGGTCATATATTAATTTTTCATTAATTTGGAAATCAAAACATGATGACAGCCATACATCAAGTATGTCATAAAACATACTCATAACCAGCATATAACTACTAACAATAAAAAGGGCATAACAACCATAAAAAACACATATGAACAATTATATTTACCCATCAAATACAAGAGGAAATAATCTCTTATTAGCATATGCAAAATGCAACCAGTTTTGGGACTTCCACGTACCACTCGCACATAGATTAGATGAACCAAATCTTTTTTTCAACCGATCACCCATGTGCCATATCCCAAGCATGAATGTGGTATCACATGAAACAAATTAAGAAAAACAAAATCAAGGCTTCTAGATGTCAAACCACCTCAACCCTCAACCAATGATTCCACCTCATGGTCATATATCACTAAATATCACCATATTGGTCTCTACCCAAGTTGTCCAGGGCTCCATAATGTTTGTTCCAACTGGGGATTCTAGGACTAGCAAATCAACCCACAACTACAGTAGGGATTCCAGAGCATTTTTTGCAACTAGGGCTTCAAGGATTGGTAACTCAACCCAACAAGGGCTTCCACAGCCTTTTTTCCAACCATGGCTTCTAGGACTAGTAACTCAACCCAAGCTGTTAGAAGGCTACTAGAGCGTTTTTCCAATCCAGGTGTTGTAACATGCTTTATTTTTGATAAGGTAGTTTTTATTTTATAAAAGAGGGTATGAAAAAATAAAGAAAAAATAGAAATATGAAAAAATATAAAATAAAAAAAAGAGATGAAATAAAACCCCATCAAAAGAAAATAAAAAATTGCATAAGTATGCTTGTTCAAATGCCACTTTATGAAATAAATTGTATTTGCAATAAATAAAGGTTTGTGTGCAGCTTGTTTTTATGCCACAACCTTTCCTTCTGATTTGAATCATATAGTTTAATCTTGATCAAATCATTTAAATTTTTGTATTAGATTAGTGAATAAGTTCACCAAACTGTTTAAGCTTGGTTGAACATATAAGATAGGCTAGAACAGGATAAATAATGGCCTAATATGCTCAACATTTGGCCTAAGTTATATTAGATTAGGCTTAAATTAGTGAAATAGTTAAATAGGGGTTTTTGTCTAAATGCGCCCAAGATATATTAATTTTTAACTACCACTTAATTACATTTTTAAAGGTGATTAATTATTTGTAAATAAGTATTTACATGTTTTTCTGTCAAAGTAATATACGACAAAATGGTTTGTCGGAAAGCAATAAAGTTTGGGCAAGAACCGACGGTAATTCGCTTCCCTACCCAGATCAACGGCAAGGAAGCCTCTTTGCATCCCCTCATCATGATATGAAATAATGGTGGGGAGGGGGGGTGCGAAAAGTTGTTTTGCCTACATGGCCCCCCTAGTTACATGTGTCTATGCACTTCTCAGCCCCCTCGCTCCTTACCGCTTACCACTAACCCCCCCCCCCAACAATATTCTTCTCCTACCTTCCTGCTCTTCTCGATACCACGTCAATGGTAACATATCTCATGTCATCCACCTCCAACCACTCCACACCACGTGTCCTCACTGATTGCCACTTATTTGTTCCCGCTTATCCATTGCTGCCATTTATTGCTTTCTGTTATTGTTATCCTCATCCATTAAATGCCAAATTAGCCTATCAATAACGACTTTCCTGTAACGGTATCCTTAATCCAACAATAAATATCCCTTCACCCCATTACACTAACATTTTATAAATTACTCTTTCATTGTTTCCTTCACTTTTCCTGTTTTCACAGATTCATGGCATTGTCAATCCTACAGTAACAGTACACACGTAATCTGAAGGTATCTCTACAACTTTTCTATCATCCACCATTTCAATTCTGATATTATGGCTCCAAGTAAGAAAGACAAGCCATCTACCAGTTCCTCTATAGCACAGGAAACCCCAAAGTCCTCTGATGCCTTAAACCTAGACCATATCCCATTAGTTGACCAATATTCTAAGATTGCAAACACAAAATGTGAATTCGACATGTTCGAATTGCACAATTGGCTAAAACAGACATACTTTGACTCTGAAGATGAAATAAACCTATGGGAATCCCTTCTACCTCTGTATATGTTTCCTCAGACCTATTCCTTTTCTAATTTAGTCATCTAGTGCCAAGCCAAGTATAATCATTTACAGAGAATCATGGTAGCTTATAATTGATACATTAGGATATGTATCACCCCATAAACCATTAATAAAATGTTTCTGATACCTGAAAATGATTCCCTTAGCTTTTTCTCCACTGCAACCTTAATTGACCAATATCATAAGCTCACCTTTCCTCAAAGAGCTCAAATTTTTGAGATCTTTCTCCCTGAAGATGTTAAGCTCCCTAAAAAGAATACTCCTTATCTAGCATCCATGTTCCCTGAGAGAGATAAGCACATAATTTCCCTAGTTTCTTGCTTGTTAGGCTACCAAATCGATCAATGGGTCGATGAAGCTATCCTAGGCTATCTATTAATTTTTTCTAAAGAAAACAAACCTGCCTTCATGTATAACTACAATCAATTTTTGGTTGAAGCTATGCATGAATAATTGATGAATATCACTACTGAAGGAGTGTTTAAATACTCCTTTGTGCTAGTTCATAAGTTTATTTTTTAGCAAGGAGACGAGTTACCTATTGTTTTTCACAACCAAGATGATCAGCAAGAGAATCAAGCAGTCACATAGTGGACTTCATTGATTGTTTCATTCACCCAGTTCCACAGCTTCTCAGTAGTCAGAGTGAACCTAGGATCAATATAGAAATCAAAAGGATCCTGGATCTGAGTGATCACCTTAGAACAAGAGACTGGTATCTTTACCATAAATACACAGAGATCAGAGTATATGGCTGTGAATTGGCTCCATATAAGTTGCCCAAATATGTTCCAATGAGAATCTTCTCTCTATAATATATTAGGCAAATGATGAATATAGATGAGCTTCATTTTATTTAAGGGAAGAGGATATCTAACTTCAAGATAAAGGCACAATTAGGATCATTCATTTTGAATACCAGATCAGCAGGTTTAGAAGAAGATGTCATACTAAAATAGAAGGGTTTTCAACCAAGCTTCACCTAGTCATATGACCCATTCAGTATTATCTCAGACTTAAAGGTGGAACTCAAAACCACAACTTACAATCATACACCAAGACCAGAGATTGAGAAGTTCAGGAATCAAGAATGGTGGGAAGAGATTACTCTTCAAGAAGCAAAAGAATAGGTTGTACCTCCTACTCTTTAGACTCCTACTTCTTAAACCAAGCATGACAAGAGGCCCAGAGAAGGATCTTCATCATCAACAGTTGGATAAAAGGAATTCATTCACTATCAGAAGAAATCAAGAACTGAATCCAAAGGCACTACTACTACTCAAGGTCAGAAGGAGCCTATCATCATCAATTTGGATGATTCACAGGTTTCCATAGGGACAGAAGAACCTGTACTCACTACTCCATCTTCTTCTTCAGCTTCACAAAATTTTCTAGAAATCAATCAATCTACAGGACCAAGTGAAACAAAGGAGTCAAATGTCTTCACTAATTTCCTCGAAATTATACAAAAGAATGAAAATTTAAAAGAAAATTTTTATGCACAATTTTGGAAGCAGACTTCAACTTCACAGCACAGGTTGTTGACAACTTTTGACAGCGAAAAGGGAAGATTTCAAATGGCTTTTCTGCAGGCTCAAGTGCCTTTCCCCAAGGGTTCTTCTGATTACAGGAAAACTATATTTTATTTTGATGTTGATCAGATACACCCAATTGATCAAATGGACATGCATAGGCAGTCTGCTAAGATGCTTTTCTCTACCATGACCAATACACTTATGGCATTGTCAAAACTCAAAACTTCTTTGTCAAATGTGCAGTCACAATTGAATATAGAAAAGATATCATCTTTAGAAAAGGATAAAAGGGTCAAATCATTAGAAGACTTGGTGATTAAAATTAGATATGACCCTACTGAAGTTAAAGCTGTTGAAGATATTATAAAAAAGAAAAACACAAATATTGCAACATTGAGGAAGCATTTGAAACTGCCTTCTACAGAGGACCCCCGGACCAAGGAGATAGAATAAAGTGAACAACACAAGGAAGAAATGCTCAAACTGATAATTGAGTAGAATGTATAGATAAAGGCCATGGAGGAGAAAATTGAGAAATTACTTAAGGAAAAAGAGTAATTTACTCAGTTTGCTATAGCTCCCATCATAGTTATTCCTATTACAGTGTCATAATAGTAGGGAAATCTACATCAGCCACAATAGAATCTATATTAACAACAAGGGATTTAAACAAACTCTTATAGGAGCTAACTCACTAGAAACAAGAAAATGAAAGGCTTCATAAGAAATTCAAGAATCTGGAAGCTCAAAAGATAAAAAAATGACACTTTATACGTTGAAGAAATGTGGAAGACCCATAGGTTAAACAAAATAATTGAAGAGTTGTAGAGTGAGTCATTGATGGCTCAAACCTTGGCCCAAGCCAAGGAAAGCATTTGGGCATATATTAGTTAGGTCATAACTGAAGTATGGCCCTCCATTCAGATCATTTTTGAGTAGGAGGAACTCATAAACATATGTCAGGTAGCCACTTATGAAGTGAAGAAACTTCTTAAAGGAAAACCAAGTGAAGCTTCAAACATGCTCAAAGTTCTTCATTAAAAAACAAGGGTCGAGTTGGAGCAGATTGAGATTCTAGACAGGATAGAAACCATTTTGGAGATGAAGAAGGTGTTGCAGAAAAATAACTTGATGACTAAGTTAGAGACTAAGTGCCAAACCTTGAAGACTTTTGTCCAATGGTTTCATTTTAAGTTTAATTTACTTAATCAGAGAGGACTGCCAGGATTAATGGCCATAATTGACAGGTTGATCAATTTGGAAGAATACTACGAAAATATTTATACTATAGCAACTGATAAAGCAAAATTTTCAAGAATAAAGGGTCATATTACATGGAAAAAAATGTTAGAATCTTTAGATTTTGACTTGACTATTAAGCATGAGATTAAACATATTTTTGTAAATAAGCCCACTTTTGAGAAGTACACTGAGGTTGATGAAGTTTACAGGAAATTGGAAAATCTTGTTATACCAAATGAAGACCAATGGGATCACTTGTGTGAAGTGATCGAGTAACTTTCATCAACAACTAACAGACATTTGGGAAACACTTTTTGGGGACCATATCATCAATATATTCCTAAAGAATAGTGCCAACACTTTGGAGTTTTGAAATTCCTATAGTTTTGTACTATTTTTGTATTTTTGTTTTGAAAATATCTAGAAAAATTTCTTGTATAAATAAATCCTCCTTCGAGTTATTAAGGGTTGAACCGTTGGATGAGCTTTGAGAATAGAATTGTAACCAAGTTGGAGATTTTTCAAGTTAATGAAAGGCTTTTGAATTTTCCTTCTATAGTTTGTTTGCTAGAAAGTTTTTCATATGTGCTTATTTCATTATGTATTTCTTTATATATTTTAAGTCTTTATGCAAAGATTTGGGTAAGATCATACCGAGTATCAGTGAGTCTTAAATCCCCTATGAAGTTGTCAGAAATAACTAGGGACTAGTTTATAAGACTATCTATTATTATAAGCTCCTCTATATCAATTAATTGTCACACAAATCTACATTCATTTAAATATATTTTGTTCTACATGAAACATTGTTTGCCTGTATTCTTTGCTTATAACCAATCAAATATTTTGTCTAAATACTTAGCAAGTTATATTTCATCAATATTATGTTGTTCACACATTTTAAATCAATTAACTAGCTATACAAATAGTAGCCCTTTCTTCCATCTTAGTAATTATTAAGGCTTAAGCACCTGTTTTTAATAATTCATAACATTGTCCATCCATAAAAATTAAAAAAAAAAAACAAAATATTTTAGATGCTCTGGCATGAATAACTAACCTAGTGTCATCTTAGAGGACAATACCAGACGTCTACTAAGTAGTAACTCAACCCATATCCATAAGAAACATGAGAACCAACCAAAAAACAAAAAGAAAGACACCCACAAAACCATGGTTATCAAGGAAATGGCAAGGCTAGGAAAAACCAATGTCAATCCAGGCAATCCTCCATGCCAATGACATATCATAACCAAGAAACCACATGCATGTTCCCTACATACCAAAACTAGCAAGGAAATCATACATGCAATTTGGTACCTACAAGAAAAACCATTGTAATTGTTGATCTTGATGTCCTCTTGTGTTTTCCTGCTCTTATTTTTCCTTCTTGCTCCAAATCCCAAGTATGCCACACTCCTCCAAGAGTGCTCCAAGAGAACTATGTGTGTCCGAGAGTATGAGAGAGAGAAAGAATAAAGAGATAGCTCTAAGTAAAACTGAAAAAATCTACAAAATGATCCTCATAAGCCTTTTTATCAATGAGGCCTCTACTTTTTTCAAATTTCCATTATTTTCCTTCATTTTCCTCCTCACATGCAACCTATGACCTTTCACCTTCCTTTTCTCCTAATTTCCATTATTTTCATAAATAAAATGCTAAATAATTCCACTTTGCCTTTCCAAAGCCTTTTCCATTGCCTTTGCCAATTTCCATAGCCATTAATTAATCACAAGTGATCCCCATCACTTCTTTTTTTCTCAACATTTAGCTTGGAATATGTGTCCCATGACCATGGTTATTATTTTTTCCTTTATTAACTTTATTACTTGGGATTTTTTACCAGGGCTATTACAGAACCCTCCCCCATGGGAGAACACTATCCTCAATGTTCAATGACACCTACAACAAACAATACTACTAAAAAGAAAAACATATTGTTCATGGAGGTTTATAACTTCACTGCTTGTAGTATTTACAATGATCATCTTGCTGAGAAGCAAACCAACATGAGAAACATAACAACACAACAACCATAATGACATGACACCCATACCACTTATTGGAGTTTTATAACACAACTCATGGCAGTATTTACATCCATATACGTATATACAGATACCAAAAAATCACACCAAAACATATGCCAAAAACATTCACTCAACTAGCAAATAGATAAGGACACAACATGCATCCCATGTAGCTTCATCGGGCCCAAAGTGCTTCCATTACACTTTAACCTGCTCAATTGCTCACTTCCGGAGCATGAGCATCTTCCTTTGCAAAATGCACTGAGGTTCCGGCTGGAATTCTCCTTTTGGTTCAACCTACAATATAGACCATTCAATCACATGATCAACATCTTTAACATAATTCTTAAGAAATGACACATGGAAAATATCATGGAATTTCACTGTTAGAGGCAGTTCAAGTCAATAGGCTACTGGTCCAATCCTCTCAAGAATATTGAAAGGTCCACAAAATTGAGGTCCCATCTTGGCACGTGATCCAATCCTCAAGAAGCTCTTCTTAGGATTGATAAGAAAGTACACTTGTTCCCCAACCTAAAACTCCTTAAACAACCTATTCTGATTTGCATTAATTTTTGTTTGTCTTGTGTTGTCTTCAAATTATTCTTGATTACTTACATTTCCTATTCCATCTCTTCCAAAATGTCTGGTCCTATACACACCCTGTTCACTAGATCACTCCAACTAATGGTAGTATTACAACTCTGCCCATAGATTGCTTCAAACATACTCATCCTCAAATATTCCTGGTACCAAGCAAATTCAACCAATGGAATATACTCTTCCCACTTTCATTGTTGATGCATGACGTACATTCTCCACGTGTCATCCAAAATCCTATTGATCCTCTCTATTTGTCCATATGTCTATGGATGATAAGATGTATTGAAGGCCAACTCTATCCCCAAACTTGCAAACAACTATTTCTAGAACCTCGATGTGAACTTGTTATCCTTGTATGAAACAATATTCTTCAGAACACCATGCAACCTCACTACATCTCTGATGAAGACATGTGCTACATCATTAGATGAATATATATACTTCACTAGAATGAAGTGCACTACCTTTGTTAAACTTCCCACCATTACCATGATATAATCATGTTGTCTATATGTCCTCAGAAAACCTATAATGAAATACATGGAAATGACCTCCCATTTCCACTCTAGAATCGAAATCGACTGTAGTAGTCCACCTTGATGCTTACACGCTTCTTTTACCTAATGAAAATCCAAGAATTTAGCCACAAACTATGCCACTTCCTTCTTCAAATTCGGCCAATAATAAAACTTCTTCACTATTGTAAACATCTTATGATATCCTCGGTGACCTAAATATAGCTTAGCATGAAATTTCCTCAAGATAAGATTCTTTAGCTCATTGTTTTCTGGCATATATTTCTTGTCCCTAAATCTGACCAAGGCATCTTTTGTGAGATGATAGTCCACATCCTGAACACCTATACCCAACTATAACCTGTGCATAAGCTCCATATACTTGTAATCTTGTTGTCTAGCATGCAAGATTTGATCTTGCAAATCTTTCCCATAGGAACTTATAATCGTTATGTGATTTACCTATATACACCTGCTAAGATCATCTACAACACTATTCTATTTACCTTTAATGTACCTCACCTCAAATTCAAACTCATTGATCGTGCACAACGATCTTTCTTTCCTAATACAAATTCAGTTGGTCAAATAGATACCTCAATACACTGTACAAACCTCCTGCCAACGAGATAGTGTCTCGACATTTTCAATGCATGGATGATCACTGCCAACTCAATATCATGTGTTGGATAATTCTTCTCATCCTCATTCAATTTCTGTGACTCATATCATACTACTTGTCCTTCTTGCATAAGTACTCCACCAAGTCCTCTTTTGTAAGAGTCTATACATACCACAAACTCTTTTTCAAGATATGAAATCTTTAAAACAGGAGCATTTGTCAACAACTACAACTGCTCAAAACTAGCTGCACATTCCTCTACCCATTCAAATTTCTTACCTTTCCTTTGCAATGATGTAATAGGATAAGAAATATATGAGAATTTCCTCATGAACCTCATGTAATAACCTGCTAACCCCATGAATTATCTTACGTTATCAACATTCGTAGGACCCAGCCACTCTGTTATCACAATAAAAAAATTTGCATTTTTAAATCTTTTTTGGAAAATGCTGGGAGTTGTAGTGCCAGTATTTCAAATTGTAATAAACAAGGAGATTTTTTTAATAACAGTGCTATAAATATTTCTTTGAAATCATAGTAAATAAGAAGAGATTTTTCAGTCATTTTACAAGTAGCATAAGGACTCAAAACCTACATCAAACCCTCTCCATTGGAAAGTGCTCTGAACAAGCTTTCCAATGGTATGTGGAAGTCCAAAACTAGACTCCTGGATCAAAAGATATGGCTTGTTGAAGTTTAAGGGTTTGAAGCATTTGAAAGGAAGGAAAAAGATCATATCAACGATCGACAATTGGAGGTCTGGGAGATATTGCATATCGCATATCGGAGGTCCATGGAGAATCATCGAATCAATGATCAACACATCGATGGGTACTATACATTGGTGATTGCACATCGCACATCGGCGATCACATATCCAAGACATATCGGCAATGTACGATCACATACGTGATGGGTGACAATTCAAATGTTGTGATGTTCAAAGTTGCGATATGAAAAGCGTCGATAGTGTTAAACTACTGGGAGAATGTTTATAGTGTTAAAACCACTGGGAAAGTACTAATAGTGTTAAAATCTATGATTAATGTTTGTAAATGAGGGGATCAGGTTATTGTTAGGAAAGTTCCAATAGTGTTAAACCATCGGGGAATGTCGAAACATGTTAACAAAGAACTTCCCTTTCTCTCTCCTTTTGTAGGATGCGAGGAAGAATATGGTTGGTTCCTGTTATCACCTGGATTAAGCTTAGGCTGAAAAGAGGCAATTCCAAGGTAACCACAAACCAAGATTAACCTGGTAGCTAGCCCTACTAGGCTGGGAGAGGGCTCTCTCCTTTTGAATCTTAGTCAAGATGACTGGATCAGGAAAAAGATTTTACACTAGGTATAGTAGCTCAAGGGTTTTGATTGAAATTGTTAGTGTTTTTTCCAGATCAAGAGGACTTGGGCAATTTGGGTATGGGAAACTAAGTCAAAATTGCAGGGGATTCTATGGGGCAATGTAGGAATGAGCTTCAACACCTTAGGCTTGATGAGGTTAAATGCTAGATTGGTGAGGAGCTATGAAGGGCATGAGCAATGTTGGGTTGTGTTATATTCTTTCCATGACTAACCTACGTAGTGAACCGGGGGGTTAGAGGGGGGGCGGAGCCCC
>APFE030252636.1:0-18487 GCA_000404065.3 Pinus taeda | reverse complement strand
GGGGTCACAGGGGGGGCGGCAGCCCCCCCTGTCAAGGGGGTTTGAGGGGGGCGGAGCCCCCCTCTACGGGGTTCGGGGCAGCGCCCCGAAAATTTTTTTTGGACCCTATATTAGGTTGGGCGAACCTACCTATGGTTTTTCGATCCATAGTTTTGGATGCGATGGTTTTCGGTCCATGGTATTGGATGCTTCGGCATGTATAAATATGTATTGTAACATTGAAAGAAAATAATGAAAAATCAAGCGGGTAGTCTCGGTTTTGAGATCCAGTGGGAAATCTCTGTGTATATGTGTTTTATGGGTTATGCTCTCGCATTTTTATTTTCTTGTGATTTAGAATTCGTATGCAGGTAATTTCTGTACGGGGTTAAAACCTACAAGCAAGTCATGAATCCTTCCTAAACAGTAGAAAAACATGAAACACTAGTGTTTTCCCAAGGCAGAGCATTAAACCTAATGTATTCCACCTATCTGACTTGAAAACAACCAATCAGAAGCAATTATATGAAAGAGGCATACATAAATAACATGAGAACATAATAACAGAAGAAGAAACACATTCTAAAGGTCATACCACAGAGATCCCATAAAATTAGCTGCAACTTTATTAGTTTCCTGCCAAAACTGCTACAAAGTGATATGTGTTCAATACATGAGCATCTAGCTGAATCCAACCTTTACAAATGACTAAGAAAATACATGATTTAGGCATCAAAACAACTCATCCTAGCCTCAAGGGTCGAATTCATGAAAAGAGGAGTTGTTTCAACAAACTCTAAACAAGGAGTTGGAATCTAGGCCACCAAACAACTTGCCTCTAAAAGAGGGGAAACTGATTCATTGCCCCCAAAACAACCTTTAATCTAATGAATCTACCCCCTATCACTATTTACCTATCATAATTACATTCCAAATCATCATTTACAACATTAAATCATCCACCATGAGAGAGACTCCAAGATCATAGTCGAAAACTGGAAAAATGGGCATCCTAAGCAAAATTTGCTCTAGGCGCAATGCCACTGGATCTATGCGTAGTGCCACTTTTAGGCCACTTTTGGGGCTTTCCAAACATCCAAATTGAGCCCATGATAGCCCATTGGAAAGGTCATCAAGTCTACTTTCCAGAACACTTAGAATTTCTGCATTTGGAGCTCATTTGACCCCTCAAATGTTTATTCTCCCAAGGCTTCTTTTGTGTGTCCAAAAACTGGCAGAAAGGTCGATTCTGGAGTGTTTTTGGACCTTCTGGTGGACTAGTTTTGCTCCACAAATTCTAAAAATTGCTAGGTGCTGGGTAGCAGAGGTCCTGCATAATAGTTTTGGGGGCTTAGAGCCTAGAAATTAGGATAAAAATATTGTAAAAATTATGAAATATGCGGAGCGCGAAATGTAATAGATTGAGTCAAAGGGTTGTCCGTCCATAGAATAATAGGAAGTAAGTCGGCTTGCCCATGGTTTGCGGACAATGGGAATGTATAAATAGAGCAAAGCTCTATGGTTAGAAGTTAGTTCACGGTATGTACTCTTGGATCTGGAATTTAATGGGTTTTTGAGGAACGAAGTCCTGAAGCATCTGTAAGTCTGAGTCAAGGATGGGGTTGGATAGATAGAGGCTCTACAGTTGTGTGCGTAGAGGCCTAGTAGAGTCTGCAGCTATGTGCGTTGGCCCCTACAGCTGAGTGCGCAGGGTGGATCCAGATGTATTATTGAAGAAAGTAAATAAATATAAATTGATTCTGAAATTCTGTGTTAAATTTGAATTATTGCGGAACTGGCTAATTTATGGTTGATATAACTATTTGATCTATGTGCGTATGCTTATCTTATGAGTCTATGTGAATCTGTATCTTTTTGGGTGCGTGAACTAGTTATTTCTATTAAATGTTTGCTTAAAAACCATAAAAGGTAGATCTAATCTTTAAACATCGCATTAATAAGTAGTAAGGAGTTTCCTGGATCCAGATCTACATGAGACCGAGTGGCGCGAAACCACCGAATAGTGTTTGAACCTTCCACACCACATCAAGACATCCCCAGGGTGCGGAAACCTGGTTGCAGCACCCTCCCCTGCTACCTCGGGTGAGACCTCAGTTTGTGCTCCACGGGCTGTTACTGAAAGGGCCGGTAGTTGCAGGATTTGTTTGGCAAAATAACTCTTCCGAACCTGGGTCAGGCCCATATAAGCCAACAAATGGTTCCGTTGCTGGGACCGGGATCTGCCTAAGGGGTTTCTGATGTTAGAACACTAGAATCCTATAAGGAAAGAGCTTGAAGATTGATTGGATAAGGAGTAGTACGTAGAACACCGATGCGTAAGCCAAAGATTAAGAATGACGAGCATGATCCAGCTACCGGTATTCAAAGGGGTAGGAAGCAGAGATCCAAAACAATTTTGGTTCGTTGTAGCGACAGTATGGAAAGTGCATGGAGTTATAGATGATAACATCAAGAAGGCTACCTTAGTTAACACGTTGCAGGACCGAGCACTCACATGGTATATAAAGTACTCAAGTGATAACCAAAATGTGGGAATAGCGAGGATCCGAGTCGAACTAAACAAAGAATTTAGTCGGCCGAAATCCGAAACACAGTCGATCATAGGGTTCAAGGAAATCGCAATGATGCCTAGTAAAACTTCGAAGGATCTAGATCAGAGATTGAAAAGTACAATCTATGAGGAGAACATGATGTTGTCAGATGCGCAGCACTGCGCGTGGTTTGTAGCATCACTAACGCCACATCTGAGGATGGCGCTATCACAGCAAAAGATCTCAACCCAGGCTAAGGCATTAGAGACAGCGATGAGGTTGCACGAAACTCCGATATAGGATCCGGGGTTGGGAGTTTAGCATATCCACACGCAAATACAAAACCTATGTTTAGAATTGCAAAAGTTAAAACAAGAACAGGCACCTTACCTAGGAGCCTAGGAGGAAGTATGGTGTATAAAGTGTCAGAGCTAGGGTAATGATAAAGATCATTGTCTAGTTTTCGCAAGCTATGTGACAGTAGGGGGAACAACGCTGTTGCGGCCAGAGGCATAGGCAGGGCCAAGCGCGGCACCCGCACTCTGGTGCGCAATATGTTAGGAAGGAGGAAAGCATGCCACGGACAACTGTCATCTATTATAGAACATGAGATAACCCGCCCCCCCAAGCAGCTATTTTGCAACTTTTGTAGATCGGTGGGACACGAGGAACGAGACTGTTGTACTTATTAACTATTGATGGACCAGTCACCTACCTACAGAATGCAAACTAAAGTGCGAGGTCAGGATCCAACCGCGGCAATAGCATGCGATGGGTTCTTGGGACGTGGACGAGGACAAGGAGGAATGGGACCAGGAAGGGGTCATAGCTAGCTCATCTATTACAACTGCGGAGGACTAGGTCACTATGCGCGGGACTATACCAATCCGACCAGAATATCGTGCCCTTACTTTGAACAATTCGATCGTGAACTGATAGATTGCCACACACTGATAGTGCAGATTCATGAGAAAAAGGCAGCACAAGCTACGATGACATAGAATGTCCAGATGATGAGGTCTGAACCGCGTGAAGAAGATCCTAACCTAAATATGGTGCTTAGAAGTGGCATGTCACAGAAGAAGATAAGGGGAAACCAACCAAGGAGAACGCAGGAACTTGCAAGGAGACAAGTCTGGAAGCTAGGGAGAGCTTCACGGCGATCTCTATCCTAGGTAGTAGGGATCAATCCGAGCTAAGGGATCCCTCAATGCTAACTACCATTTTAGAGACATGCATGAAATTGCTTCACGATAATAGAGTGGTTAAGGGCTTGCAAGAATTGATAAATAGGTGTGCAGGGTCAAATGAACCTTGCATGATCCGAAAATTGGAACAACATGCATCACAGACTGGGCGGAAAATGCGGTTAACAGCTCAGATTGGTGAATATGAAATGGATCAAATCATTCTAGACCTAGGCTCAGATGCAAATGTACTACCTAGACAAACGTGGGAGCGCATGGGCAATCCCACACTACAATGGTCTCCCATTCAATTGAGGATGGCAAATCAATAGAAGATATTTCCCACGGGAAGACTGCAAGGGATTATGGTAGATATAGATGGCGTGAGCACCTGAATGGACTTCGAGGTAATTAGAATTGTGGATGAAATTAGCCCTTACTTTGCGTTATTAGGAATAGACTGGGCCACTAACATGAATGAAGTTATTAATTTAAAGAAGCGGAAAATGATCTTTGAGAAGAAGTCACTCCATGTAGTCATTCTGTTAGACCCGGCTGAAGGACTGCATTACACTAAACCTGTACGCGATGAAGGAAGTAATGATGAACTAGATTTTCTTTACAAAATCACTGCATGACATCAAGTGAGGGACAATCCAACGGTGGAAGGAAGAATATCATGGGAGCATGCAGACTCCTACACTAAAGATTCAGATGAAGAAGATGAGCAATGAAATAACCGACTGAATAGGGTAACCATGTTAAACTGCAATATGGTGACTAAATCATTGTGTTGTGTTAAATCTCAGGATCGTCAACTTCCAATGTATGATGGGCTAACAGTAGTAGATGAATTCTTGATCAAATTTGAAAGCACAGTGCCAGAGCACCAGCGGTTCAATGCACTGAAATGGGTATTGCACGCGATGCCTACGTGCTGGTGGGCCACACATGAAGGAACCTTCAAAAAGGGGCATGACTGTAGGCGTATGATGTAGATACGATTTGGGAGACCGAAACTACACATAACAGAGAAATACGATGGACGTGATGATCCGTGCATGCACCTGACCAGATGGGTCCAAGCTTACAGAGAAGAGCCTCAGCAGGAGTGGGTACACTTATTTTATCATACCCTAGACATCATCCCAAGGAATTGGTATACTGAAACAGGGCTCCGACATGGCATAGGCGAATGGGATATCTTGCGCGAAGGATTTCTGTCAACTTTCCTCTTTGAGGATCAATGGATGGATACTGTGGATGATGCCTTGAAGGTGGTAAAGGCCACTATCTTCAAAATACCATCAAAACCAGAAGAAATCGTGCAGCCAAACTGGTCGTGACAATTGAGCCAGGCCCTGGAATGTTACAATGTGCAGATGGAAGATGATGAGGACGACCCTAGAAACATTAATATTCTAGAAACAGAGGGGAGTAACGAGGTGTACGGACCAGCAATCGAGGATCCAGACATCATCGCGCCATTGAAAACAAAAACAAGTAAACATTGGAACAGAGGAAGAGCTAAAGTATGCAACGCTGGGATACTATTGGGATGATGCCATGGTGGAAAAGGTGGTCGAGTTGCTACGAGAATATCAAGATTTATTCCCTACAAAAATCACGGAGTTAAAAGGAATCCTTGGTGACCTGGGAATGATGAAGATAACCCTGAAGCCGGATGCGAAGCCAGTTAAGCAACGACCTTATCAATTGAATCCAAAATACAAAGCAAAGGTCCGTGAAGAGTTGGATAAGATTCTTGCCACAGGAATAATTGAACCAGTAGAAGAGTCCGACTAGGTAAGCCCTATGATTGTGCAAGAGAAAAAACAAAAGGGTGAAATTTGCATCTATGTCAATCTGAGAAAGCTCAATGATGCATGTGTCAATGATCCCTTCCGATGCCATTTACAGATGAGGTACTGGAGAATGTGGGGGGACAAGAAGCCTACTCCTTCACGGATAGATTCTCAGGTTACCACCAGATCAAGATTGCACCAGAGGACAAAAGTAAGACAACTTTTGCTACCGAATGGAGATGTTTATAGTATACAAAGAACACACCGGCGATATTCTCCTGCATTGTGGTAGCTGCATTCAAGGAATTTATACTCAAGTTCTTAGAGGTATATTTCGATGATTGTACCATATTTGGGCTAGTTAAGAAACATACCGCAAGCTTACGATTAATGCTGGATACTTGCCGGCAGCACTAGATGTAGAAATTTTGAATAATTTAACACATATTCAACAGAGATTATCCTGATCATGTACTATTGCGGAAAACATACACAATACATAAGCTCCTCTACGTTGATCATCAATATAGCAGCATCAATAACAATAAAACATCAAGAGCATTCACACATTAACACAGTATGTATCCCGGGGAAAGCATCTCGCTAAAAACCCCAACTATCTGTATATTAATGATTGAGTCATGTAACATTACACAGCATGATACTTCTCACAAGTATCTCCACCTCTGTTACACACAATACAGCTCAGATCTGAATCAATCACTGGCTCAAATCTCCTTCGCTGCTTGCCTGCCTCCGCTGCTCAATACCTGCTCAAGAACTGATGATAATTCCAAGGCAACCACGTATTTAATTGGCTAAATCACGTGAGCACAAGCTACAATGTGGGAAAATACGTGGGCAAACTCATTGGCATACTCAATCCCTTGATTGTGCAAGATCTGATGGTGCACAACTATAGTCACAACTGATAGCAATCTGATTCTCTAACACCTGTCCCTGCTGAACTGAACATGCACTGACATGCAACTGAGTTAACTGATGTATTCATTAGTTGTATTATGAGTAAATAACTTGTGAATTAATTAATAACTAATTCACCCAACTCATCTCTAGTCTATTTGCCAGTTAGACTAAATACAACCAGTTTAACAAAGCTAAACTGAACACAACTCCATCAACTGCACCTCCAGTCCACTAAACTCAACTCACTTGAGTTCTAACTGAAGTCCTGCATGCAAATATTAGTCATCCCATAGGTAACCACGTATTTCCTTCTGGGATCTGCATGTACCACATCCGTAGCTCATCCTGAAGTGCTCCAAGAGAATAAGACAAAGTTTATAGTCTAAATATTATTATGAGCTAATAATATTTGACTGTTCTATATTTAGACTGAGCAGTCACTCCGCTGTGGTGTCTAAAAATAGAAGTCCATCTATTTTTTCCAACTTGATCAATCATCCATAAACAACAACCTGCAATCCATAGACATGATCCATATGTCTAAAAATAGACATAATCTAAAAATAGACTTGCGGCAAAAATAGCATGCGGGCCCACTTAGTGAAGGTGACTCTTTTCACTAAGCTCCATCATCTTGTTGCAATCTCAACAAGCACAGGAAAAACAGAGGGCTGACAGCATGAGAAGAACATATAGCGCGTCCCATAGGTTTGGGCCGGGTCAGGGGCCTGCAGCGGGTTTTGGAAAGAATCTTGAGTTATGGGTTTAGCTGGGTGAGGAAGCCCGCAATACCAATATGGCGATTCTGGAAACCGTACAAGAACTAAAAAATGAGATGGCACGGTTACGCGAAGATAATGCAAGATTAGCGGTGGAACAGGAGAGAATAATCAAAAGCTTATCTGACAAGCAGTATCAACAACCACCGAATCCCAGTGCTGAGGAGAAAAGAATGTCAGGCAAACAGAATCCTCATGCAGAGCCCGAAGAATCAGAGGGAAGGGAGGAAGAACGCTTGGATAATGCCTCTGAACAACAAACATCTAAAAGGCGACGAATAGAGCTACAAGGGGAATTCCGTAAAATCAAGCCACCACACTTCGACGGAGAACAGGTGGAAGCAGCAGAGGCCTGGTTGATCAATATGAACAAATATTTCCAGTTATACAAGTACGACCACAACCTCAAGGCACGGTTGGCCATTTTCCAATTACAGGGAAAGGCCACCTTGTGGTGGGAGGAAGTTAAGATAGTAAAGGGAGTAAGTGAACAAAACATCACCTGGGAGAAATTTCAAAGATATTTTAAAGAAAGGTACCTGACCGAGTGCTTCTATGATGAGAAAACTAGAGAATTCCATGATCTGCGGTTAGGGCAGCAGACTATGGACGAATTTATTACTCGCTTTACCTCCCTAGTCCGTTACGTGTCCTCTATACGGGAAGAAAAAGCTAAAGTACATAGGTTTGTTAGCAGCTTACCGATGAGTATGAGGGAAAGAATAGAATTTGACAACCCGAAGATGATGGATGAGGCCATCCGCAAGGCTCGAATTTTCTATCAGCAGAGCAAGTAGAAAGAAGATGTCCTAGGTAAGAGGTGGGCCGATAAGAAAGGCAGTAAATCGGCTGGAAGTATTAAAGGTAATTGCGGTGGAGGCAGCAAAGGACTCGTTAAGGGGCAAATCAGTAGAAACTCACAGAAAAATTCACTTCGATTACAACCCCCCAGTGAGTCTAGAACCAATGACCGAACCGGGAAATTGGACAATGAAGGGACAACAAGGCCCCCAGTGCAATGCTGGGGCTGTGGCAGGCCCCATTATGTGAAAAACTTCCCCCAATAAAAAGTAGCTGAAAAGGTCTCTCAGGTTTATGAAGCCTCTACAGTTGGCGATGCAGGGCGAGCTCTGCCAAAGATTAATGCTGCTTTGGAAGATCACCAGGCGAAGTACCAGCCGACCATGGTAGAATTTGAAGGTAAACTTTTAGACCTTGCTATAATTGTTTTAATTGACCCTGGTGCTACGTTAAGTTACATTAGTCCTAGAATTGTGGAACATTGTAAGTTACAACCTGTTAAGTTTAAGACCCGCTGGCTAGTTCAGTTGGCAATAGGGGAAAAAAGGCGGGTAATGTCTAAAGTCAAAAGCTGCCCAATAGAAATAGCAGGACAACCCGTGACAATAGATTTAAATGTGCTTCCTCTTGGCTCGTACGATATACTGATTGGTATGGAATGGCTAGAAAAACACTGGTCCATAATTAATTGTAAGACCAAGACTATCAGTTACAAGGATGAGCTGGGAATAGAACAAGAGGTACAAGGAATTAAGAAGTCAGTACAAATTCAGCCCATAACTACCTCGCAGCTAGCAAAATGCATCAAGAAGGGGTGCCAAATTTATGCCATCCAAGTGGGGTACGCCAAATCGAAAGCCAAAACAGCTACATTAGAGAATATTCTTGTGATACAAGAATTTTCCGATGTATTTTCGGAAGAGATACCTGGATTTCCACCCAAAAGGGACATAGGTTTTACCATAGAACTGGTACCAGGGGCAGCCCTAGTTTCTCGAGCACCCTACAAAATGAGTGTACTAGAATTAATAGAGCTGAAGATGCAATTACAGGAGATGCTGGACAAAAAATACATTCGCCGCAGTGTGTCCCCTTGGGGAGCCCCGATATTGTTCGTTAAGAAAAAAGATGGAACTCTTCACATGTGTATGGACTATCGTCAGTTAAACAAAATGACAATAAAAAACAAATACCCTTTGCCCCGAATCGATGAATTGTTTGACCAGGTGAAGGGAGCAACAGTTTTTTCAAATATTGATTTGCGATTAGGGTACACCAGATTCGAATTAAAGAAGAAGACATAGCTAAGACAACTTTTAGAACTCGGTATGGCCACTACAAGTTTGTGGTGTTACCCTTTGGGTTGACTAACGCTCCTGCCACCTTTATGTGTTTGATGAATAGTGTGTTTCATTGGTATTTAGATAAGTTTGTGTTGATCTTTATTGACGATATATCGATATATTTTCGGACTAAGGAGGAGCATCAGGAGCACCTTAGATTAGTATTGCAAACCCTCCGAGAACACCAATTATATGCTAAATTTAGTAAATGTGAATTCTTTAAGGAGCAGATACAGTATTTAGGCCACATCATCGCTAAGGATGGGATTGCTGTGGACCCTGAAAAGATAAGGACCATTATGGAATGGCCAGTACCCAAAGATGTGGCAGATATCCGATCTTTCATGGGGCTCGAAGGTTATTACCGATAGTTTGTAGAGGGATTCTCAAGAGTAGCTTACCCAATCACATCCTTGCAGAAAAAAGGGAGAACTTTCAGGTGGACTCCTGAATGTCAAAGAAATTTCAAACAACTTAAATACCTACTCACCACAACGCCTGTTCTAAGTATAGCCAACCCCAGTAAAGAGTATGTGGTGTGTACAGACGCAAGTAAGGAAGGGGTAGGAGGTGTGTTAATGCAGGAAGGAAAGGTGATAGCGTATGAATCAAGGAAGTTAAAAGAGCATGAGCAGAAATATTCTGCTTACGATCTAGAGCTAGCTGTTGTGATTAATGCCTTGAAAATGTGGCAACATTACCTCATGGGAAAAAAGTTTATGTTATTAACAGATCACCACATCCTGACCAAGTATTTCAATTAGCCCACGCTAAATGCAAGACAAGCACGGTGGGTGGATTTTCTCAGCAGTTTCGATTTTGAGATCAAACATTTAAAGGGGAAGGAAAATCGGGTGGCTGACGCATTGAGTCGGAAGCTGCAATGCTTATATGAGATTTCTTACAGTGAAGCGAAAAGCCCCTTTGGGGAGATGATTTAAAAGGAAACCGAATAAGATGTTGTTTATCAGTAAATAAAAAAGCATGTACAGCTACCGAATAGCAAAGAAAAATAGCTGGATTATGCCTTAGATGCTGCTGGCAAGTTGTACTATAAGGGTAGGCTGTACGTACCCAATCAAAAATAGCATTAGGAACCTGATATTAGATGAGTATCATACAAGTCATTATGTCGGATGTTAGTGTCAGTCTTTCCAGCCTTCCTCCAGTGATCAAATATGCTCTTACAAAGTGATTTTGAAGTGTCAAGGTCAAATTTTGTCATTTCAGTGAGTCTTCAAGCAAAATTTGGTCACTAGGTATTAGGTCTAGGGTTTGCTCTCACTCTTTTGAAAGTTGCCCAAATTCCAATCTATGTCACTATTCAGCTAATTCTATCATCATTCATAGTGTTGTCATTATCATCTCAGTGTCTAATGAGTCATTTTACACCTTGTTCATACTTCAGTTGCGCCTAGGTAAGGTCATTTCCCTCTCCTAGGGTTTTGAAGACAATTTCTCTTGGACGGTCAAATCATCGGCAAAACTTGTATCTAGATGTTCATACACCTTCCCCTATCCTTAATATACCTTATCAAACACTTCCCATCACTGCGATCCCCCAAATTCCTCATTTTTGCACAAACCCTAGTTTCTAACTACAACTTAGCAATTTTCTAGGTTGGGCCTGTGTTTTTCCCTTTTGGACCCCTTCCCCTCACTCAATCTTTGAGATTCCACTTTCCCCTGCTTCCTAACACCCCTCCATACTTCCAAAAATTTCCCCAAGAATTTAGAAGCCCCTTATCCCCTTCATTTCACTTCATTTCGACAAAATCCCTTGTTTCACACATCGGGGTAAGTTTCACTCAAATGGTGTTTCAGAGAAATAAAAGATGCATTTTCGAAAACTGAGAGAGGTTCTTGTCCAAAACATTCGAAAGAAGAAAAGCCTCCTTCACTTTTTTCACAGGTGTCATGGTTTTAGAGAAATGTCAAAATTACAATCGCTAGATCCAAGGAGGTTGGCCAAGGCACTAAAACGACAGAAAAGGCCCGATCCACTCCAAATTTTGGCAAAAGCCTCTTTGAATGAGAATGGTACTTGATTGGGGACTCCCAGCCCAAATTTCAAGAAATTTGGAGAAAATTTTGTCAATTGTGAATTTTTTGTGCCACACAAAGGTTTTTGCCCTCAACGGGTCGCGCACCGTGCGTGACCCTTTCGATTGGGAGGTCCATTTCAGGAAAATTTTGCATTTTTGGATTTGTCATGAAAAAATACACTTGCTCAGCTACCAAGAAATTTCACCAAGTTTTGAGCCTCCAAAAGGTCAAAAAACAAGCAAAAAATGACTTTCTGCCACCTTTTTGACACACAGGAAGCAGTCTTGGGAGATTGCAATTTTGGAGGGGCAAATGGACACCAAATTCAGAAATCCCACTTGGGTTGGAAAGTAGACATCCAGACCTTTCCAAAAAACCCACGTTTGCCTCATTTTGACACATTTAAGTGCCTCACAAACTGCTCCAAAGGTGCGCGACCCGTTGGGCAATTTTCACATAAATTGTACCTACAGCTCAGCAAAACGCAATTTTTACTAGGTTTGACTTTTTGGAGTGGATTTTGATCCTCCTTTATGTAAATGATGTAATTTTATGATATTTTGACACTCATTTATCTCTTCTAAAAGATTCATTCATGAGATAGGCAAAAATTTAATGAATGAATTGGTTTCCTAGCTTATAGAGGCAAGTTGTTTTGATTGCCTAGTTTTCAGTGCTCAGTTTAGAATTGGTTGAAACAGCTCCTAGGATAGTGAGCTCGACCCCTAGAGGCAAGGAAAGATATTAGCTTGCCTATATTATGTACTTTCTTGGTCATTTTCATGGTTGGACTCTTGAGAGAGCAGTAGCTCATTGTATTATCTCTTGTATCTCTGCAATTTTTGGCAAGGAAGACCAGGGTTTTGCAGTCATCTTTGGGATTCTTGTGGAATCATGTGTTGATGGTGTGTTTCTTCAGTCATTGTAAGCTTTTTTATTTGTTTCATTTTCCTTCTATACTTCTGCATATTAAACAAATGAAGTCATAAAGTAAGAATTCATGCTTGTCATGCTCTGCTTTTAAGTTTGTTTAATTTTGATGTTTTCTACTATTTAAAGAGGATTCAAATTCATTGTTTGCTCTCTTTAGCCTTCTCTCTTTCATTCCTGACCATTCACTTCAGTCAAAGACATCAGTACGGCCTCCTACCTCGCCCCAAAGACTGCCCTGCAGAAACTGTGTCCCATCCCCGCAGCCAAATTTGCCCTCTCCTCAACTTGCCACCAAAAACCCAAAAACCCCAAAATAAAATTCTTTTATCAGTTTACTAGCCTAATATCAATGTTACCTTATTGGTCAGCTCATCCATTGAAGATTTTACGAGATAGACCGGAGAGAGCCTTCTCCTACCTCGTAGGGCTAGTTACGAGGCTGAATGGTTTGATGTAGCTTTGATATTTTCCTTTCTCAGCCTGAGGTGAAATGTCAAATGCTAAAACCTACAACATCTGCCTTTGTAGAGTCTATAACTTCTTCGATACCAAAAATATTTTACAGACCTGACGGTCTACCTCTCCCACCTGGATTGATTACTATAGAAGATATTGTGGAGGATCTTCCATCCAGTACTCCATCGCATTTTGGAGCTGGGATCACCCTATATCCTTCTTCGTTAGAAGTTAGTCCCCCTTCATCGCAAGTTCCTGTAGAATCGCTAAGAAATATTTTGGATAGACTCGATATGTCTGAACAACCATCGACATCCAGGACTGTGTCATCTAACGCAGCAGTAGCAGAACCTCCTGCTGCAACTCCAACAATGTTCGTTGGTGTACCATCTGTCCCAAATAGCTCTCAATTGCTAGATGGAGTCCACCCAGGGACTGTTTCGACAGTATGGTCTGTTCCCATTTGTTCGTCCGAAATAATATCTGGAATCTCTTATGTTGGGTCTCAGCAAATTGATCCTTCACAACAGTGTCAATTTGGGCAGTCTAGTCTCTAGGGGCCAATCTTACCTTTGAACACTGAATTACCGCCATAAGGGGGGCAATATGCCCTTTCATTGTTCCCTCCAGGAGGAAAACCATATGAGAGTTCATAATAGAATTTGGGTCATGCTGGAATTACATCGAGTGGTTGGGTGCTAATACTGCCTCAACAACCAAGATTTGTATACTCAATGCAACCAAGTCTACCTGTGTCGAATATCCCCACTACACCAACTATTTTTATGGTGTCGCAAGTACAAGCACTGCCTATTGTATGCCAACCTCATGTTTCTTAGGTCGTAATACAATAGCCTCTTGTCTCCACACCACAACCATAATCACCGATTAGTGGCTCCTTAACCAGAGTGACCCAGGTTCAAACGGGTACTATTACTCCTCATCTTGGTCAGACAGCCAGTATTGGACAACAGCAAATGGCTTCACAACCATGGTTGGTACATGTTGTGGCCAGCAACAACCCCCCCCTTTTTCATTTTAGTATTTGTCCAAAATGCTAAATGAATGGGGACCCCTAGTTTAATTTTGAGAAAAATCAAATTTTCCTTCTTCAAAATAAAGCTACCATCGTAGTCTTGGAATGGTCTTTTGAATATTTTTAACCTAAGTCTACGATAAGGTAAGGATCTTTAAAAAATTGCATTAATGCGCAAGGCCCCCCACGTTAAGCCTAACGTCGCATCGCAGTAAGTAATGTTCATAAGAAAAAACCTCAAAATATGCCGATCTGCGATAACACCGATCACAAGATTGCACATCGCAGAAATAAAATGGCAATACTTAACAAATATCAAACTCCTGCGACCCGCGATGTTGCGACCTGCGATATTGCGATCGTCGCGATGGCGCAGTCTGCGATCTGGCGATTTGCGATTAGCGCGCCTTGCGATGGCACAATCTTCAATGTAACGTAAGCAAATCATGAATCATTTAATCGCGAATCCTTCAGGCATGCCATTCAAAGAAAAGCCACTTACCATAATCTGACCCTAAATCATGCGCTTTTAATGATAGTAAGTGGATTAGTTGTCAGTTATTTAATGAAATAAAGATGCGTGCTTTGCTAAAGAATTGTTTCATGTAAGGTGGCATATTTGGTATATTTGTTGCATTTAAAACTCTCCCATCACCTTTCTCAATCAGTCATTTCCACTTCGCTCGTAATCTGCAGGAACAAAGAGATAAGAAGATTCAAAATCCGAATGTAGGAGCAAATGGAAAGAAACATAAAGCTCAAGGCTCCGAGACGAAGGAAAAGGAAGAGGAGATGGCGCCCTTGTACACAGGCACTGCATGAAACAGGGACGTAGGAATTTCGACCTGGGAAGGCATGTATAGGCTGCTGGAGGAGGAAAATCCTAGAGTAATGAAGGTTGATAGTGCCGCAGGATCACAAAACTCTTCCGAGGCATCCTTAGAAGAGCTGGCTTGTTCATTTCTTCACCGAATAGTAGCTAGACCCAAGACTTTTCCATATACAAATATGATCAGATGGATACTTGACAATGCAGAGTTACAAGGCAGACAATTCAAGGCTCTAGGGCATGGGCTCATAGGATCATTCGTCGCGCAAGACTTAAAGCTTATGTATCATCTTCCTGAGCCTTCCCGTCATTAAATCGCCACTCGTCACGACAGAGCTCGATAAATAATGGGAAAACTTCAACGAGCTAATCAGCCTTGAAGGGAAAGTCCCAAGAACACCTGTGAGCAATGCACAGGTACCGCAGGAAATGGTTTCAACCATGGTCGGTAGTTTCTCAGAAACGGAGCACAGTCATATCGCTCCGCCTTCTGAGCTTCTACTTAATGTAGAGGAAATTCCCCCACTAGATGTATTCTATAGTCCCCAACATAAAGTAGTGGTGAGGAGACAAAGAAAGAAGAGAAAGCTTGAGAATACGCTGTCACAGGGCGCTGAACATTTAGAAGTCTTATGGAAAGACCCTAACAACAACCCGACAGAAAATCTCACGAAGTTGTCTCAAATCGCAGGAGCATATGCTTCTGCGACTATCGACAAAGCGTCGGAAGTTCAACAACTGTTGAGAGAGCAAGAAAACCAAATACAGCTATTACAACAACAGCTACAACAAGCCAATTCCAGTAACGAAGCATCCAAACAACTCGAGAAACTACAAGAAGAATTTCAGCAAATGCAGATAAGCTATCAGAAAAGCCTGGACGAAAAAGGAAAGCAGTTGCAAGCTTTACAAGAAATACACAAGGACGAGCCCAAGCTTGCCGAATTCATTTCACAGTCTACTAGCTTAAATGAGCAACTTCTGCAGCAACAGGAAGAGTTGGGACGTAAAATATCGCAGTGGAGTCTCTATTGCGAGCTGAGCGACAAACTCACCAATCAAGTAACAGACTTGTGAAGTGACTACGACCAGGTTGACAGACGAGTGACAGAGTATCTAGCTTGGCAGGATGGAGAGGAAGGGAAGAGAGCAAATGCACCCAAAATAAATGAAAGCCATAAAGAATTGCTCTTTAACAAATGGGACTGTTACATAGTAAAATGTCACTGACATCATGTCAGTCTCCCTACTGTGCCATAAAACTACATTCACCTAAGCCCATGCTCCCTGAAATGGCAAAAAACCCTCTTTGCCTAAGTTATTTGAATCATCGCGTCTATTTATTAAATAACCGCGCTGACTGGCGGAGGATAATGTAACTGTTGCGCTGTCAGCGCGGAAGCACACGTGTTTTCCGCGCTAGTCCGATTTCACGGACAGCGCACCCTCCGTTTGTATCATTGTGCGCTGACCAGACCTCTTCTATTATAGATTTGTGATGCCAGCACGCCAGCCCAGTTTTGCACCCGCGCTGATCCTGTTTAGGCGAATTTGTTCTAACAGCCAACCTTCCAGATGACTCCAGACTTGGTTGTTAGCATTGTTGAGGTTGCCATCCTTTCTCTGGCATGTCTGTTCGACTGACCATCCACTTATCTTGGGGGAAGCTCATCCTTTACCTATTCATGGAGACTCCTTCTCCTTTATAAGCCTCCTCCATTGCCCATGAGCAGCTAGTTTGGAACATATAGACTTTGATTGAGGAATTCTTAGTGCATTTTAGTGCTGCTCTTTGTAGGCATTTGGTGTGTTGTGTGAGGATTGTGTTGAGCTTGAGGAAGGTCATGAGCTTGTTGCCTTGTATGTGAGAGAGAGACCTCTTTGACTTGGGAGATTTGCTTCAAAGGTGAATGCTTGGAAGACATGCTGGCTGGACCCTCTAGAGAAGGACTCAGCGTCAGGACTTCAGTGTTCGTCCGCGAGGATAGCGGGGAATTGTGATCGGCTGGAGCGAAGGAGCGAGAGGATTATCTCTTCGACAAACATAGCGTTGGAATCCAAGTAGGTTGCTCTTACCCACTTGTTAATTACAACTAGGAACCTGCGGTGCAGCATTGTTCGATTGTTGCTAGACCCCTGTTGGGCTAGTAGGGATCGCCTCTATCCGTAGAGGGGATTTACCTCACCAACAATTTGGCTACTCCACTGGGGAGCTTGCCTATCTCTTTGTGTGTCACCTTTGTTTTGATTATTTCCCCTTTTTCAAAGTTTTGGAGATTGTTTTGCTGTTGGTTTGTTTCTGGGTTCGCCCTAGGGATTACCTTAATTGCCTTGAAAGCCTGTTGTTTTGGTTTGGAAGTTTTTGTTCGAACTGATTTGCTTTTCAGCCTCAGTGCATTTTATTTTAAAACAGCTGCGCTGACATCGCATCCTATCTTCTTTGTTGTCCCTGTCATCACGCTTGTATATTCAGACAGTTGCGCTGACCTGGTTTTTCGGGCCAGTGCCCTTTATTCGTGTCCTTCCGCGCTGACAGCGCAAAGTTGCTACAGACACTTTTCTGTCATCGCCTTGTTGCTGTAGGGTCACCCGCGCTGATCCTGTAAAAATTCTTTTTGTCCAAATTGACCTACTGAACCTCTTGGTTTTGGCTTTCTCTTGCTTTTTCTACTTGGTTTTCGGCTTGATAACTTTGTTTGAACTGTGACTCGATCGCTTGCGAGACCTCATTCCATGAGAGCTCGTTTATCGTTTGTTTTCAGTGTGTGCAAAGCCTTCCTTTTTGCTCTTGCTGCTTGGTTGATGTTTTGCCTTAACTTTTACAAATACTGAAGCGTGTTAGACCGTCGTTTTTCTGGTCGTGGACTCTCATCCTGTGGGTGTTCGCTTATTTCCATTTGATTTCACACTCAAACCCTAGGGCATCTAGTGGTTGTGTGTGTCTAGCCTCCCGTCCGGGATTTGGTGTTCTTGGTTGGCCAGCCACCTTCGTTTTTGTCTTCGCGATTGTTTGGTGATTGTTGAAAGTGATTGATTGTGTTCCAAGCGGTTTGCTTTCCTCCGTTGAAATTCCTCATTGTCTTTTGAGCTTAGATTACAATAGCTCATAAGCCCTCGTTTTCCTCCGATTTGGGAAACTGGTTTTAGTGACTTGGGAATTGTCTTGTGTGTGCATTGAGTGATTTAGTTTTTTCACTTAGTGTTGCTATCTCTATAATTCATTTGGAAAGAACTTTTATGTCATTGAAAAAGTAGAGCAAACTAGTATCTTTTGCATTGATAGTTGAAAGGAAAAGAGCATTTCGTTATTCTGTGTTTTCAAAAGAAAAGTTTCGTTTCCTTGTTGTTGGTTGCATTAGGTTGCGTGATTGCTTGAAGTCATTTTGTTTGTTTGAAGGGTTCTTAACTCTCTTCTAGCTAGAATTCATCGAACAAAATTATGATCTTTGGCATATAGTTGCATTTAGGTGTTTTTGAGAGATCATACGGTAGGACCTCAAACTCAAACCTAATTCAAGATCAACTGTAAAATAAACCAAATTTATCTAAAAATGCATTGGAACTTAACGTGAATATCTAGAGGTCTAGGCTAGAGACGTGTTCTGGCGTCTTTAAACCTAGTAGCTTATCGTTGAGTGGTTGGGTGATTCCTCCACGGTGAAATGATAAGTGCTAGTACGGATTGGGCTCCCACTTACCGTCGCGTATATATGGGGAGACCCCATTAGACTTGCATCCTTTATCCATAGGAAGCCGAGTCTGCCGCCTTGTGAACCGTAACGCACCGAACACAGCATTCGGGAAGATTGACTGC
>APFE030252624.1:0-10812 GCA_000404065.3 Pinus taeda | reverse complement strand
CAAGTGAAAAAATTCATCACAACCTTCATCAGTGGTGCATACTTTTCCAATAAGTATCTGAATGGAATGATGTGTGAATGAGCTTCTTTGTAGGGTGATTTCAAGAAGGGTTTGTATTGCTCAAGATCTAGGCTCGTGCCTTTGAACCAGTACTCCCCATGATTTGGTATCCATGTGGCAAGAGAGATGATATCAACTGAGAATGTGAAATCAACCCCTGCAATGGTGGCCTTTTCTCCTTTCAGATTGGTGGAAATCAAATCAGTGAGCTGCTCATGAAAACTTACCTCTCCCACTCTCTGACAAAACCCTAGGAAGTTGACATCTTCAAAGCATTGTCTTATGAATGGTGAAGAATTGATCTCATTGCAATTTGTGGGCTCATAGCTAAGAATATTCCCCACTTTGTGATTTTTCTTTTCTCTGATGGTGAAGATTCTCCTTCCAATTTTGAAACCCTAGATGATAGGAAAGGGGAAAAAAACAATGAAAGTGATTAAAGTGATGAAATGAGGGAGTTTAGGGAAGGGAGATGGGAGTAGGGAAATTTTGGGAGATGGATAGGGGTTTTAGGAATCCTTAGGAAGTTAAATGAAGGGAAATGAATGAGGGAGATGAGCTAGGAAATTTAAACATAGTCCTAGCTAGGGAAACTTCCCAATTTGATAGATTAGGGCTAGGCTTTGTAAGGAGGTGAAGTGGAATGAAGGGAAATGGTTTGTTGGTGAATGGGGATGATGATTTGCATGCATATAAAGGAATATGGATAGTGATTTTATGGTTTCATAGCTCCAACTGATCATTTGCAAGCTCAAAACATGAAACTCATAGAAAACCCTAGAGGACTAAACTCACAATCATTTTGTTTGTTTTGCCAAAGGAATAGGGGATGCAAAGGAGTGTACTTACATATTATGAAGCTTAGAGGATTAAAAAATACTAGATTTAGAGGATTGAAAACTCATATTTGAGTGATTTCTGGGAGACCCTGTCCCATGCGCAGCGCAGTTCATTGGTGTGCAGCGCCACCTCTAGAAATGCAGTGCCTTGTCTATAAGTGCAGCGCCAAGAAAAATTTTCAAATTTGGCTGGAAAAACTCTTGTTTTCTCACCTAATGAGGAATTAGCTCGATGAAAACGTAAGATAAGAATGTAAATGGAATGTGTATGAATCTCTTTGGGCTTTTCTAGACATAGCATAATACTCTTTTGAGTGATAATGGGCCCCACATTTCTTTTTTAAACATGGCTTTCATTCTTTTGAACTTGACAGCCTTATACATTTGTAACCTAGACTTTGTATCTTCTTTTGAGCAGTGTACCTTCTTTTTGGAATTTTGAAACTCCAGCTATGATGTACTTATTACATATAGAAACATGAAATTACATATCAAATCAAAATTTATTGAAAATACTTGCTTATCATATCTCATCCTGTGCCAGATTTTATGCATGAAATGAAAGTGTTTGTGACTTTGAAAGCCTAATGAGCTACTGGAGACACTAGAATTATTGAAATCATGACGGTGATGACTAACATGATGATGATACTCTCTTAATGATGATACACTCAGCTGAAATGAAAGTGACTGACATGTGAAAATTCTTGAGAAAGTGAAAATAACCCTAGACATACTAACCAATGACCAAAGTTTTTGAATGGAGGACCTAGTAAAATGACAAAAAATTGACCCTAAACCCTAATGGACATTCTAAAAGAGAACATTTGATCACTGGTGGAAGGAAAAACTAACTAACACTAACAGAATACACAGTGGTGTATAGAGAAAAGCTGAGAACCAATTAGAAAGTGGTTGGGACATGTCATCCTGGAGGCGCAACCCCGAAAGGAAACAAAAGGGAGCAACGGAGAAAGCTTTAGGCTAACGAGGCTTCGGGACACAATGGAAAGCACAAGTGGATAGGCACATCATCTCAACAGTTTCCCTATTGGTCAGTGAGTGCGGAGAATGGTCCCACATGACATGTAATCCTAGAATAGTTTCCTTGGGAGGTCTTTGTTATGGCGCACAAGTAAAGGGATGGGATGAGTGAGAAACAAGACACGGAGGAATGAAATTTACAATTAATAGGTAATCCTGACTAATATTTGATTGGCTTATATTTACTGCAGAATACCCACATCAACACATATGCCCAAAAGGCTTACCCTAGAGGAAAACAAAGACATGTTGGGAAATAAAGCTGAGGTAACCTATCTGGGTGACAAAGATTTTTTTGACTATTAGCAGCAATAGACAAAAATTTCACCCAGGTCTCGGTTATGCTATGTTCTCATGCGTTTTCTAACAAAGGGAATTTAGTCTTACATATAATGAATTAGCACCACGAGCCTAGATATTGTGATAATAATGGGTCGGTAACTATTTGTGTTATATTTGGCAAGCTTCCATATGTGTTGTTATGCCACATTTGTTGTTAACGAAGCTTGAATGGGTCAACAACTATGTTGTGTTCTATTTGGAAGAGTCCACCCTTTGTGGAAGTCTACCATAACAGGTTGAAAAGAATTGAACGGTTTGACAACTATAATTGAGAATTGGATTCAATGATGATTTTCGAGAAGCATTAATTCAAGGCAACAAGGATGACAATGCACAAAAGTAAATTAATGGAGCCTATCTCAAACAAAAAACAAGCCACCCATAAGCTTCCTTGAATGCTATGAAGAATTAAATGGAAAAGAGTGTTGAGTGCAAAATATTTGACCAAAATCTCAAAGGGCCATAGCAAATTACATCTCAAGCGTTGGAAAGCCATGTTGTTTGTTCAAGCATATTTTAATGGAGGATATCTTTGAGCGTGAAAGAGTAATAATATTTAATTCTCAGAATGAAAAACAATTAGAATCCCATTCTTAGATTTAATTCAACTGTAGAGGCTGGTTAATTTGATGAAACAAAAGAATGATAAGCCATGTTAGAGTACACTCTCATACAAAGTGATGAGTTTACAGAGAAAACATCATTTGTTGTGTAGAAGAGGAACAAAACCATGGATAACATTTGTGCATAGTGGGGGAATGCTACATTGTTGAGAGTTGTGTAGAGAGCTTTGTGATTTAAAGTGTGTTTCTATGAGAGGCCGAGAGATCTTGTGGAATAGCAAAAGATGTGAGTTGATCATGTTGACTATATGGGGACCAAGATCAGATAACAGAGTGTTGAGTATGTTGTTGAAGTGTTGAAGTTTGTGGGTTGAGCATTGTTGAGTGTGTATCAGGCATAAAAGGCCAAGATTAGAGGGTAGAATGTTGTGGTTGTTGTTGAAGTGAACAAAGGGTAAAATTGATGAGTGCAGATATCAAAAGAGGCAAAGTTCCTAGAACAGAGACTATTGATTTCCTTATTGTTTGTGGGTTGGAGCCTACAAAACAGGGAGTTGGAGCTTCCATCTAGTGGATATATGAAGAGAGCTTGGGGGTTGGTTCCTCCTACAAGTGGGTTCTTGCATAAATACATGAGGTTTCAAGTTGATGCTTGCAACAAGTCCAAGAATTCAATGCTTTAGTTGGTGCTTTTGGTAAATTAAACAAGTGTCTACAAAATAAGGGAGTTGGTTCTTCCTACTAGTGGGTGCTAGCAAAAATCTAAGGGAGTTGGTGCTTCCTACTAGTGGGTGGTGGCTCACAAACAAATTGATGTAATAGAGTAGGAGCTCATATTTATGTCATAAAACAAGATAGGTGGTTTTACCTTTTTGGTTTTCCATGTTAAATCCTCTGCGTTCTATCTATTTGTTTCTAAATATTTTGTTGTGAATGTTCATGAGATGGTTTCATTTGTTGTACATGCTATGATAGTTTTTGTTCACATAATGAATGCTGAGTTTGAATCTGAAAGTAAGAATTGGATTAAAATTTTAAAGTAGCCTTAATATTGATTCACCCCCCCTCTCAGTATTAAACATTGTTTCCAACAATTTGTATCAGAGTTAACGTTCCTTCAGGGAAATCTTAACTGATTGAAGGTAGATAAAAGAGAACATGGCTAATAAAGTTTGGCTAACACCAGAGGAAGTTACATTTTTGAATGGATCTAACTATGAGCTCTAGAATATTAGAATGGTATCCCATTTAGTGGTTATCAAAGAAGACATTTGGTTGTCTATAAAATATGGAAAAAGGAATGAGTTCAATACAAAGGCCAAGAGGATTATCATGAAAGGGCTATCAAAGCCAAATGTCAATAAAGTGAGGCATTGTGAGACAAAAAAGGAAACATTTGAAAAAATGCAATGTTTATATGGAGAAGAGAGCACAAAGAATCAGAAAAGGTTGATGAATGTTTCTACTCAAGTAGTGAATCAAATTCTAAAGAAGTTTCTACTAGAGATAAGGAAATAAGGAGAAAGAGGATGAATGCATCAAAGAGGAAAGATGCCCAAATGGTAGAATATCTTTCTCCCAACGAGGAATTTGTTGATCATCACTTCAATGATGAAGATGAATAAGACTCGGATGAGAGGGAAAGTTGATCATAAGGTAAGCTATTATCTTGTGATTAATTCAAAGAAATAGGTCATTTATCATCTAGATGTTTTTGCACATCATCTAAGGATAAAGAGTCACACATCTAGTGGTTGTGAAGATACATTTACTTTAGTATCAACAAATAATGAGGATAGCTCTGAAGAAGAGGAAGAAACCCTTCATGAATAAATAAGAGAGATATCCTATGAGTGTTATCATGTAACAAATAATAAGAACATCCATGGTAGTGATGAAGAAGGGATATTTTGTAGGCCTAAGGAAGATCCCTAGACTTAGAGAGGAATCTAGATATTTGTGATGTTTATGTTAGCACCTTTGACAACGAAGAAAAGGATCTTAAATGAAAGGATCTATTTTAGGAAGAAGCTCATCTCTTCTCTAAAAGAGATCAAGGAGCTATCTGAATCCAATCTCAAGCAAAAGGAGTGGTTGCATGAATATTAGCTTGAGAATGAGAAGTTGAGAGAAACAATTGTTGATTATTATGCTCAATAAGGAGAGGCTAGCAGATTGAATGGGATGTTGACAACTCAACTGAATGAAAGAGAAGCCTATTGTGAGAGACTACAAGTTGAAGTTGTCTCATTGAGACACGACCTAGAAAGGATAAGAAAAGAGCTATATCAATATCATAAGCTTGAAGAGAGCACAAAGACCTTGGATGGGATACGTTTTAAGCAAATATCCCCTCTCGTCAAGGTTAGTTTGGGCTTCAAAGAAAATTTAAGCTCCCAAAAAACAAAAGTAGTTGAAGGTCCCAACAAAAATAAAGGGAAAGGGGTTGTTGGACAACAATAATAGTGAGGAAAGAAACAACAATAAGAGAAGAACAAGCAACAATAGAATGTTAAGCAACATCAACGAGGAAAAGAGATGACTAGTGGGAAGAGGCAACAAAATAGTAGAATTGATAGAGGTAGCAACTTAAACAACCATGGAAGGAACATGCAAAACTAACAGAGGTATTTTCCCCCTCAAGTGAAAAGTCATCAAAGAAAATGTATCTTCGGCTCCCAAAATCCATTTTATGGTTATTGTTTTTCTTGCAACAATTTTGGACATAAATCCGTAGACTGTAGATGGAATGAAAGAAAAAAAAGTGTGATGGGTGCAAGTGACCCAAGAAGGCATAATATTCCCAAGAATAAGCATGTTGGTAGAAGTAGTGGATTTGACAAGAGTGCTATCACCTATAGAAATCCTTCTGCCCCATTCTTGTACCATTTCAATGCCACTTGTGGTATTTCTAGGCACAAGGCAGCAAAGTACAAAAATTAGAATAAAATCATTCCTCTCATAATATGCATGCCAAAGGAGAAACACGATCCTCGATTATGAGAATAAATATAGGAGCAGAGGAATACAAGTTTGTCCTCATTTCTATGAGTAGATACAGCACACTAAAAAGAGGAGAAAGAAATCACAAGAAAATCAAGAAGAATGATCCTCTTACCCTTGTAGAAAATCCCTTTGTAAGTATTGGTTTCATTGAACGTAAGCATCACCAAATCAAAGGAAGTAGAACCCCTATTATTTTTCCATTCTAGATATAGAAAAAAGGAATCAAGAATATATGGAGAAAGAAATAAGATAACAAGAAGAGGTGAATTTCATACCTACGCAGCCAAGATGAAAACCAAAGAAGGCTGAAAAGGAAATTAAAAGGTAGTGCCCCTATTACAACTCAAAAAGTGAAGATGTGGAATTTAAAGGAGGATAATCTACTCAAAGAGAGTAGATCCTCAACTCCTCTTCATTAAAAGGAAGATAATGGATTCAAGAGAAACCAAAGAAGTTAGATGTAGGCTTCAAGAAGGAATAGACAAAGAGGTGCATCTGAATGATTGGATGTATGGTCGAGTCCCCTTTTTCAATTACAATAATAAATTGATTTATTTCAAATGTATCAACATTGAAAGAGAGAGGAGAGTGTAGCCAACATGGTTTCGGGGAGATTTCATAACACCTTATGGTGTGAGAAAGGGATGGGATCTAGTAGAAGTGTGGAATTACAATAGGCCTAGAGTTAAGTTAGGTCCACAGGATCAGTTTCCATGCAGAAGCAAGAAGACAAAGGCAAAAAGATCAAAAAATGGGAGAGATAACGTTGGCTTAGGGGGAGCTACTTTATTAAAAGAAGCAGGCATCATCCTTTGGTCTTAGAAAGAATGTCTGCTTAGGAAATGAGATGTTTGCATCTTGGTTTAAATACCCTTATTTCATTTAAGTTGTGAATTTGATTATGCCTAGCAATATTGTTTTCATAAACATAATTGGTAAAAGATTATGAGATTAATTAGGAAAATGACAATCATAGTTATAGTATAGGACTCTTAGCAAGATAATTGAAGAAGTTATAATACTATAACTATGATGGTTAGGAGTCATACACTTTGAAGGAATTTTTTCCTCAGGAGATTAGCTCATATGGTCCTGGAAGTGGCATATTTGGATAGTTCTAAAAAATATATTTCTAACAGTATATTGAAGACTACAAATGGCCTCCTAGATAAAAAGTTATTGCTAGTCAAAGGTAAGTGCCCCAAAAGGTCAAATATTGTAGAGTTAAATTGGAGAAGGGATAAATTGGTGACCAATTTTTTCATTTTTACTAAACATGGAAAATTATTTAAGTAGATCATATGGTGATTGGTCGACAAGGGAGCCCATTACACGTAATCTCGACTGGAGGTTCCTAGATGGTTACAAAAGTCACACACAAAGGGAGCGCCCAGGATGACATGAGCCTGAAAGGAGTCAATAGGTGGAAATAGCGTTGATTGGTAGAGTTGCAATGTGGGGAGGTCCCATAGCCATATCACCCTAGGAGGGCTTCCGCGAAAAAACCAAAGGAGCATGCAAGGGTGATATCCCGAGATGATAGGGGAGTCCGGAAGACGACAGTAAGATTTTATTGACATAGAGGATTTGCAGCGCACTTATATGCAACAGCTCATCCCAAAGGTCCTTCATTAGAAAAGCCAAAGGCAGGTGTAGTTGAGAATAACTAGGATGACCTGGCTTTGGGAAACTTCGCAGTCAATGCAGCGAAGAAATAAGGCCCGAAACCTTAAAATTTAATAAAGGAATACATTGTAAAACAAAGACCCAAGACCGCTTTTGCCTCCATACTCAAGATAGCATAAACAAATCAAATGGTTATGTGTGGTAGCATATTACTAGATCATGATGATGTCAGCATGACCTTGGTACATGGGTGACACAAGGCATGTTTTTTCGACATTTTCAGGTTGTCTAGTGGGCCAAATCTAGGTGAAATGTATCACCACACAGAAGGTGACACATGGCATTGTTGAAGTAAGCATGAAGTCACCCAAGAAGGTTTAGAAAGGTGAGCAACAAAAGACATCCTGGCCAACTAAGCATCGGGACGCAAAAGGAATTGTGGTGGTGCAATAAATCACCTTGACTAATACGTGATTGGTCTGAGTGCTCAGCAGAGGTCCCACTGAGACACATCATCTTGGACCGGAGTCCCAAAAGGTTTTAAAAGAGTGCAGGAGAGGGAGCTTTGGGCTGAATAAGCATCGAGACAGGTTGAATACACAGTGGAATATGGAGCAGAGCTAAGAACCAATTAGAAACTAGTCAACACATATCACCCCGGAGGTGCCGCCCCGAAGGAAATAAAAGGGAGCAAAGGAGAAAGCTCTAGTTTGATGAGGCTCTAGGACATGATGGAAAGAACAAGTGGATAGGCACATCACCCTAGAAATTTCCCTATTGGTTAGTGTGTGTAAAGAATGGTCCCACATGACATGTAATCCCAAAAGTCATTCCCCAAGAGGTTTCTGTTATGCCGCACAAGTAAAGGATCAGGTTGATAGAGAAGCAAGACACATAGGAATGCGAGTTGGCATTGAAAAGTAATATCAAATGCTATTTGTTTGGATTATATTTACTATGGAGGAACCACCGCAACACGTAAGCCCAAAAGGTTGTCCCCTTATGAAAACAAATTCGCGTCGAGAAATAAAGTCAAGGTAACGGATCTAGGGGATAGAGATATTTTTTACTGTTGATGGTTCTGCTAATTGATTAAAAGAGCACCCAAATATCGGTTATGCCATGTTATCAATTTTTTGTGACCAAGGCCCTTTAGGATTACGTACAACAAATTAGTGTTGTGAGATTAGCTCCTATGATACGAACGAGTCAATGACTATTTGCATTATATTTGGCAAGTGTGCCATATGTGGCATTGTGCCACATTTGTGGTTAACGGATCTTGAATTATTTAGAATGTGTGTTGCATTCTATTTGGAAGAGTCCACCATTTGTGGAAGTCTACCATAGTGGGGTGACAGACATTGAACGGGTCGATAACTATAATTGAGAATTGGAGTCAATGACGATTTTCGATAAGCATTGATTCAAGGCAACAAGGAATGTGATGCACAAAAGTAACTTAATGGATTTTGTCTCAAATAAAACATAATCCACCTCTGAGCTTCCTTGCATGCTATGAATAATTAAATGGAAAAGAGTGTTGGGTGCAGAAGATTTGACCAAAAGCTCAAAGTGTTATACCAAAGTACATCTCAAGCATTGGAGAGCCATGTTGTATATTCAAGTAGTATTTAATGGAGGAGCTCTTAGAGGGTGCATGAAGAATAAGATTTAATTTTCATAATGAAAAAAGACTCAGAAGCCCATTTTCATATTTAATTCAGCTGTAGAGGCTTGGTAATTTGATGGAACAACATAATGGTAAGCCATGTTTTAGTAGTCTCTCGGGAAGAGTGATAAGTTGACAGACACAACATTGTGCCCTCTGTAGTAGAGGAAAAAAACCATGGATGGAAGTTGTGTACAATGGGAGAATCTAGCATTGTTGAGAGTTATGTGGACATCTATGTGAGTTAAAGTGCACTGTTGTGAGAGGCCGAGAGAGCTTGTGGAACAAAAAAGGTTGTGATGAGCGCTGAGAGCATAGAAAAAAGTGTTGAATATTTTGTTGAAGTGTTGAAGGTTGTGGGCTGAGTATTGTTAAGTGTGTATCAGGAATAGAAGGCTAAGAACATAGAGAAAAATGATGTGGTTTCTACTGAAGTGAAAAGACGATCAAATTAATGAGTGCAGAGTTGGAACAAGGCAGAGTGAGTTCCAAGAACATAGAGTATTGATTTCCTTATTGAGTGTGTGTTGGAGCCTACAAAATAGGAAGTTAGAGCTTCCATATAGTTGATATTTGAAGAGATCTTGGGGGTTGGTGCCTCCTATAAGTGGGTGCTTGCGTAAATCCATGAAGTTGCAAGTTGGTCTTTGCAACAAATTCCAGAGGTTTGTGCTTTTAGTAAGCTAATCAGGTGTCTACGGAGGAAGGCAATTGGTGCTTCTTGCTAGTGGGTGATAGCAAATAATCTAAGGGAGTTGGTGCTTCCTATGAGTGGTGGATCACAAACAAATTGATGTAATAGAGTAGGAGCTCATATTTACATCACAAAATGAGATAGGTGGTTTTTCCCTTTTTGGTTTCCATGTCAAATCCTCTGTGTTTACTTGTTTGCTTTTGATGCTTTCGTTTTGTATGTTTATGAGATGGTTTCATTTGTTGCACATGCTATGTAGTTTTTTCTCACATAATGAATGCGAAGTTTGAATGTGAAAGTAAAAATTGGCATAAAATTTCAAATTAGCCTTAATGTTGATTCACCCCCCCATATCAATATTAAAATTTGTTTCCAACATTCTTTCCTTCTATAGCTCCTAAACATCCTCTTGGAGGTCTTGCTCTTATTTATGTTCCTTCTTCCTTTCCTCCTTCACTTCATCCCATCTAGACCTTTGGAACATTATCTATTCTACCCAAGGTTGCTAAAGATTGTGGATGATTTTCATATGTTCATTTTGTGGGACTGCATCTTCCTATAGTGATAGAGATAACTGTATCCATTTATTTAATTCAACAAATAAAATTCCTGAATAAAAGTTCTTATCCTTCTCAAATTTGCATCATACTGTATTAGTTTTTGTTAGAATAGTGCCATCAACATTTTTTTGCAATTTCTCCTGGATTTCTTTCTTCTCATCCTCTTTAAGTTGTACTACCTCAACTACTAGTTCTTGTGTGGAAGCAACATCGTTGGCAAGTTCTTGTGCACCGACCAATTGGTTTTCCACGGGCTACTTTGCCTCAAGTACTGGTTGTTGAGTGACAATAGCATTGTCGACAAGTTCTCGTGTACCATATTGTGCTTCCTCTTCCATAATTTCCATGTGTTCCCCTTTAGGTTGTATTTTTACTCGAACCGAGATAGATTTTGACCTCTATATAT
>APFE030252619.1:0-12397 GCA_000404065.3 Pinus taeda | reverse complement strand
ATATCCAAAATACGGTTGTTGATCACATATCGATCATCTGTATAGAAATTCCAGACATAATCCATATGGAGAATATATGCAAAATTACTGTCAAAGTATCATCATAAAAGCAACTATAAATATTTGTCCTGCATAAAAACATCTAACTATTTACCATATATATATATAGATATATATAAAGTGTATATGGTTGAGTATCATTCATGATATTCTTCTGCTTATAGGTGCTCATCCAAAGGTTGGTGGTAGTACTGGTAGTGTTCGTTTCCATTATTCTCTAATACCTGCCATATCCCTCATGCCTGGTGCATGCCTTCTTTGGATAGACGACCGGAAATGGTGTTCCTTTCCCTATAAATGTGATGACATGTAACAAGATCATACTGTCCTTTTATCATCAATACTTCATCCAAAATGTTCCTGACTATGTGCACATGACATGTAGATTTCCAATTAAACCAATCAATAATCACTCACGAGTCACCCAAAACCTGACACTGTCGACACACTTTTTCTATTGCAAAGAGAAGGAGAAATTTGAGACTATAGAGTTCAACATAATTGTTTGTTCTGGGTCCCAGTCCACACTTTATCTTGAAGCAATGATCACTATGTAAGAATAGGACAACATCTCCTCCACACCTTCCATTTTGTGATGATCCATCGAAATATGCCTGCAGCATAGATTGATCAATGCATTCAAAGGCGATAGACCGAGCTTTGGTTCTAGGTTCTTCTTTAGGAAGTAGATTATATATTGCTGCAACTTGTGACCCAATATGCTCTGGATATATATTTTTGTCTTAGAATATTTTTTTATTTCTCCTGGTCCAGGTTCCCCAACAGATGTGTTGAGAAATGGAAACAAGAAATTCTAGTTTAATTTGTCCTTGAATTAAACTGAGAATTAAAATCGAATTCTATTCTCATAACAACTTGTAAATAGTTAATTAAGTTTAATTAACTTCATTAGCTTAGGAATTTTGAGTTGGAAGTCTTTCTGAAGTCATGTATATGTTCTCCCTAAGTTTTAGGGGTCGAGCATGAGTTTAAATTGAGTTGGAATTAGATCACTGAGTTTACTAAGTTAAGTTTAGTTAAATTAGTTCTAAATTATTTTTGGAACTAATATAGGACTAGCAATCAATTGGTGCACTAATGCATCCACTAGTGCTACTCTAGTTAACTGAAAATTCTCTCATGAGAAACTCATGCATGTTAGTTCAGAGAAAGACCCAGCTGAGACTAGAGTGTAGGGATAGTGTACTATCAATAGTATTATTTACTGGAGTTTAAATAGAATGCATGCATCAGAGATTGATACTATGATTGGATTGCACAGTTTTGGAAGCATGAATTCCCTTTAAATATGGGCTATTCATTCTAGGAATTACCCAAGAGATTAGGGGCTTGGAGAGTTGCTAAATAGGCTAAGGATTTGGCTTGAGCTAACTTGTGAGCTGAGAGAGTTGAGCATACTTGTGTCAAATTGTTCTAATGAGAATAAGCTTTGAATATTCACTCATATTTATGATATAATGCAATATAGATAGTAGGGGTTTTGAGTAGTGGCTTTCCACAGATATATCTTGTGTTATGTGTCGTTGATTTATCTTCTTCTTGTTAATTTTATTTTCATCGATCTATTGACTTTTGCTAGTTGAAAGTAGAATTAGATTCTTGTCTCGTGCTTTAGTACATTGCATGATCTTGTGAATCTACATGATTTTCTACATGGTATTGGAGTTGAGAACAATATACTAGAGGATATTTTGAAGTTTTGAGTCTTGGGTTATGGGTGAAATTTGAATTTGTAATACATACTTCAGGATCGACAGATGGCGTTCTATGGTTTGCGGCTATAGTATGCCTTCGAAGTCAGTGCAAATTTGATAGCCTAGAGGGACAATATGGAGGTTGTGCTAGAGGATAATGGCTTCAAGGAATTCATTGATCAAGAAATTCATAAGCTAGCAACATCAGATGGACAAAATTTGGCCGAATGGAAGAAGTGTGTGGCGAAGGCGAGGTGGATAATCCTTGAGTGATTGTGAGACCACATTGTCTCAAGTCTCCATGGCAAGGAAACTACGTATGCTATTTTGAAAGCATTGACGAACTTGTATCAGAACAATAGTGACCAAAGGAAATTCACACTGAAGGATAAATTTCAAAAAATCAAAATGGAGATAGGCGAGACGATTCCAAAGTAATTGACCAAGTTCACTCAGTGTTTGATGAACTTGGAAGTGTTGGAATCATGGTTTCCGAGGATGATATGGTGACTCTTGCTCTTCTAGGACTCCCAAAGAGTTGGCGTAGTTATCAATACTTTGTCAATGGTCGAGAGAAGTTTCCAGATTGGGAATGACTGTGGTCAGATTTGATGCAGGAGGAGATCAGGAGGAACACTAGGGATGGATCTTCATCAAGTATTGATGATGAAGAGAACCGTGCCTTAACAATTAAGGTGAAGAAGGGGAAAGGGAAAGCTTCCCATTCCAAATCATGTTCTTGTCATGTAGGTAAGAAGAAAGACATGACGAAAGTTAAGTGCTTTCATTGTCATGAGCTGGGCCATTTTGCTACAAATTGTCCACTCAAGAAGTTTAAGAGGAAGTCCTCAGGAGGAGCAGCAGATGAGGCTTTGGCCTCTCAATTCGAATTGGACTTTTCCCTCATTGCATGCATGGCGCCATCAATGATGGGGAGTGTATGGTACTTAGAAAATGGAGCTTCATTCCACATGACTGGTGACAAAGAAATATTCAGTAACATGGAGGAGAAAGATCTCCAAATGCATATCGAGATTGGTGATGATGGGAAGCATATTGTTACTGGATTGGGCACAATTACTTTTCAGAGGGAGCATGGGGCTCCACTCACCTTGAAGAATGTTATGTATGTGCTTGGTCTGAAGAGGAACTTGGTATCCACTGCCATGCTTGAGGATTGAGGCTATGATGTGATATTCTCAAAAGGAAAGGCATTCCTTTGACACATAGCCATGGGTCAAGTAAAGAAGATAGGGATTCAGTTGAAGAATCTCTATAACTTGGAGGTATAGGAGTGTGTTTCTTTGAGAACAAAAATAGAAAGGGTGCAGAATCGAGACATTGGTGAGTTGTGGCACACACGATTGGGCCACTTGCATGATGGGGCTTTTAAGATATTGTAGCAGACATCTACGGGTCTTCCCAAAGGTATGATTAAGAAACTTGATACATACAAGGGGTGTATTTTGGGAAAATACATCAAGTCTTCCTTTCACGACAAAGACAATTAAGCAAAGGCTATTCTAGAGTGAGTCCATTCAGATGTGTGTGGATCATTCTCGACAAAATCCATGGACAAACATAGGTATTATGTTATATTTGTTGAAGACTATTCTCGTAAATGTTGGATATTTTTCATGCAGAAAAAGGATCAAACTTTCACAAAGTTTTGTGATTTTAAAGCATTGGTGGAGAAAGAGTTAGGAAAGAAGGTTAAAGCTATACAAAGTGATAATGATGGTGAGTATGTCTCAAATGAGTTTAAGAAATTCTGTGTAGCGGAAGGGATTAAACGGGAGTTGATGACACCCCATAACCCTCAACAAAATGGGGTGGCGAAGAGGAAGAACATAGCATAGTAGGGGCAGCATGGGCGACGTTGCATGATCAGGGCCTACCACTACACTTATGGGCTAAGACATGCAACACTACAGTTTATGTTCATAATCGTAGCCCACATCGGATACATGATATGAAGACACCAGAGGAGGCTTATTTCGGTAAGAGAGTAGATGTTGGTCACTTCATGATTTTTGGGTCATTGATATATTTCCATGTGACCAAAGATGCACGAAAGAAGCTTGAGTTGACAGAAAAGTTGTGGATGTTTGTGGGGTACACTAATACGCCTCACAACTATAAGGTGTAATTGCTAACTAGCAGGATGACGATGGTTCACAGGGATGTCAGATTCGATGAGGAGAAGGCCATGTGATTTTCCCTTGAGAGGGAGCTTGAGTTACATGCAGAATAGGAGCTTTTAGCTCCTATGGTTCATGAGCCTCAGATTTATGTGGAGCAACCACATGCAGAGGATTAGGGAGTGGAGAGATCCACTTAGGCAGAGTCTTACAGAGACGGAAGAAAACACAATAGAGAGGCTAAATATTATTAGATGATGCACAGGAGAATGTGGGAGCACCCACTTCTTAGCACAGGCAGAGGAGGTCACCTGAGAGTTACACTAGATACATGGTTCTTATGGACAAATGTGTTGTGACATAGCCATCTTCCTTTAAGGAAGCAATGTAGCATCTAGTTTAGGTTGATGCCATGGTGGAGGAGTATGACTCCATAGTTCGTAATAGTGTTTGGGATGTGGTCCCAAGACCAGAGAAAAAGTCAATGGTGAGCTCCTGTTGGCTTTACAAGGTAAATCAAGATGCAGATGGTAGTGTGGAGAAGCATAATGCTAGATTTGTGGCCCGTGGCCTTTCACAGGTAGAGGGGATTGGCTATGATGAGAACTTTGATCCTCTTGCAAGGTATTTGTAAATCATGTCTATATTGGAACTATCAGCACAAATGGGTTGGAATATACAACATATGTGTGTGAAGACAAGCTTCCTTAATGGCATGATCTAAGAGGTTTACATAGAGTAGCCTGAAGGTTTTGAGGCCTTTGACCATGAGTCACATGTGTTCTAGTCAAGAGAGATTTGTATGGGATGAAGCAAGCACCCTGTGCTTTGTACACTAGGATAGTCAACTACTTCATTGGGTTGGACTTCATGAAGAGTGAAGTGAATGAAAACCTCTACCACATAGTGGTGGAAGGTAAAATGTTGATCATTGTACTTTCTGTTGATGATTTCATACTGATAGGTGATGATCAGTTGATCAAATATTGCAACGAGGACCTTGGAAGAAAGTTTGAGATGAAGGACATGGGTCTCATGCATTAATTTATTGGCATGGAGGTATGGTAGGGAGATGGGCAGTTTTTTGTGTCTCGGGGCAAGTATGCCAATGAGATACTCAAGATATTTTGCATGGAGAGTAGCAAACCCATGGAGACTCCTCTAGTAGGTAACTGGAGGAAGGAGGATGCTACTTCAGGGGAAGTAGTGCAAGCTATTGTTTATAGGTAGCTTGTGGGTTCACTCATGTACTTGGTGAACACATGACTGAATATGTGCTATGCAATTAACCAACTTAGTCAAGCGATGGTTAGACCTACCAAGATTTATTGGAAGGTGACAAAGCATTTGTTGAGATACCTCAAGGGAAATTCTGAATATGGAATATGGTACAAGAGGATAGAGGGAGTGAAGCTTCAAGGCTTCACTGATGCATATTGGGCAGGGAGTCCATCTGACATGAGGAGCACATTAGGAGGGCTCTTCAGTATTGGGTTAGCGACAGTTTCTTGGTACAACAGGAAACAAAGATCCATTGCACTTAGTTCAGTAGAGGAAGAGTACATGGCTATGAGTCAGGAAACATGTGAGGCCATATGGATAAGGAAGATCATGGTTGGTTTATTTGGCCATTAGATGGATGCAACTGTGATTTACTACGATAATCAAAGTTGTATCAAACTCTTTGAAAATCCATTTTTTCATGATCGGTCCAAGAATATTGATATCTGATATCATCATCCCAAAGATTGTGCATTGAGGCATATTATGTTGTTAGAGTACATTCCCACGGAGGAGCAATATGCTGACATTTTGAAAAAGGCATTATCAAGATATAAATTTGAGCTTCACAAAGATAGGATCAGGGTAACTGATAATCCATTTCTTGTTGAGAGGGAGTGTTGATAAATGGCAACAAGAAATTCTAGTTTAATTTGTCCTTGAATTAAACTGAGAATTAGAATTGAATTCTATTTTATAGCAACTTGTAAATAGTTAGTTAAGTTTAATTAACTTAATTAGCTTAGGAATTTTGAGTTGGAATTCTTTTTGAAGTCATGTATATGTTATCCTTAAGTTTTAGGGGTGCAGTATGAGTTTAAATTGAGTTGGAAATTAAATCACTTGGTTTACTGAGTTAAGTTCAGTTAAATTAGTTCTAAATTGTTTTTGGAACTAATAGAGGACTAACAATCAGTTGGTGGACTAATGCATCCACTAGTGCAACTCCAGTTAACTGAATATTCCCTCATGAGAAACTCATGCATGTTAGTTCAGAGAAAGACCTAGTTGAGACTAGAGTGCAGGGAGAGTGTACTATCAATGGTATTATTTACTAGAGTGTCAATATCATGAATGCATAAGAGATTGGTCCTATGTTTGGATTGCGCAGTTTTGGAAGCATGAATTCCCTTTAAATACGAGCTATTCATCCTAGGAATTATGCAAGAGATTAGGAGCTTGGAGAGATACTAAATAGGCTAAGGATTTGGCTTGAGCTATCTTGTGAGTTGAGAGATTTGAGAGTACTTGTGTGGAATAGTTCTAGTGAGAACAAGCTTTGAATCTTCACTCATATTTATGATTTAATGCAATATAGATAGTAGGGGTTTTGAGAAGTGGCTTTGCCCAAATACATCTTGTGTTATGTGCCATTGATTTATCTTCTTCTTGGTCATATTGTTTTTATGGATCTATTGGCTTCCACTAGTTGAAAGTAGAAGTAGATTCTTGTCATGTGCTTTAGTACATTGCACGAGCTTGTGAATCTACAAGGTTTTATACATGTTGAGTAGGGAACATTCCATAATTTGTTTGAAGATGCCTCATTCCACCATGTCCTCCATGCCTCATTAAAATATTCTCCCTGCCACCTGATACACGCATCTAAATTATGATATATCATACTCCATATCTGGGATGTTATAGGACCAGAAATAAACTAATGATCTATAGATTCCTCATCACCTTTGCATAAATCACACCAAGGTGGACCATGATAAGATATATTTTTTAGATTGTCTCCTGTAGCGATATTGTTTCCAAAAAACACCATAAAAATAGTCAAGCATTTGATGGACTTTTTAGTTTCCAAATATACCTCCACCACCATGACTATACCTTAGGTTCGTTTTAGCGTAAGAATATATATATATATATATATATCCTTCTTTAGGGGTGTATCTCCCATGCACAAAATGAATCCAAAGTAGTTCATCCTCTCTATCGAGATTCCTAACATGAGAGTTTGTGAGGGGTCTGGTATAATTATTCCACAGTTCATGCCATTCTATAGGAAGATTGAGATTTTGTGCCAATAACCATCCTCGTGCCCAAATAGATGTGTTGTTTGAATCAACTATTTGATTTAATGTTCTTTTTCCCTTCTTAACAAAAAATGTCACAACTATAGGGGGATTATGTGTTGATCACCACTTATAAACCATGGATCGAGGTCGATTCAAACCCGCTCACCCGATCCCACACTCCATGCCAAACCTGAACCGATGATATTGAACAAGTCAATTACAACCTTCCAAATAGTTGATATATTTAGTTTTCGCTTATTTGGATTCCTGGTCTAATCCTCCAAAGAGGGGGTAAATATATTTCCTTGATACAACCTTTGTCCATAAACTAGCAGGAGATAACAATCTCCATTCAACTTTAGCATCAAGCGCATGAGAGAAACAATTTAAATTTTTTATTCCCAAACCACCCCATTTTTTGGGAGTGAAATAGTTTCCCAACTAACCCAAGAAAAAGTTTTGCCTTATTTCGCGCCTCTTCACAAAAAACCACAACATATTTTTCGAACTAGGCCTAATATACCTTTAGGTATCTAGAACAAAGACATCCAAAGTACTAGAATTGTGTCCAATACTAGTTTGATGAGTAATAATAATCCTACAAGAGATAAAAAATCATTCACATATATATATATATATATACCTTCCAAATCAAAAGGTTTTGATTAATATTTATAATACTATTTTTTGTTTTTATTTTTTGATTCCATTTCATTTTTTATTTCTATTTTTTTATGTAATTTGACTGAGTCAAATGGTTACATAACATAACAACACAAGACATTACATCTCTTTCATAATAGGATTGATAGCTCTTCATGACATAATCACTTTGTTTTGAAAATAACAACAAGAAATGATAATAAATGGAATCAAAAATTTCAGTTTTAATTTGTCCTTGAATTAAAATTGTGAATTTAAATTCGTATTTAGTCTCAACCAGCTGCTTGGAAATAATTAATTAATTCATTATGGATTAATTAGTCGGAGAAGTTAAAGTTAAAAGTTTTTCTGCAATCATGCAATAATTATTCCTTAGATTAAGGAGATAAGATTGAGTTATATTTGAGTTGCAATTAGTTAACTAAGTTTACTGAGTTAAGTCCAGTTAAATTAGTTCCAAACTGTTTGAGGAACTAATTGTGAGTTAACAATCAGTTGATGCATGCGTGCACTCGACCAGTGTACTCCATATAACTGAAGATTCCCTCATTAGAAACTCATGCATGTCTATTTTGAGAAAGACCCAGTTGAGCTAAATGTCAAGGACAGTGTACTATCAGTTGCACGTGTTTTCCTATAAAGGAAACTCATGCATGCAGTCAAGGGAAGGTTCCTTGAGGATTGTGCAGTTCTGACAGTTTTTTAGAGCAGTGTGTGAGCGTAGTGTTCCACTGGGTGAAGGAGATCATCCCAGACGAATTGCGCAAGGAAATAGGAGCTTGGAGGGCAGAGAGGAAGGCATGTGAGAAGCCAGGTTTGCCTGTGAGCATCCAGGAGGATTGTACCGAGAGTTGGCTAGCTATGACAGCTAAGGCTTTGTATAATTTTGATGTATCTCCACCTTGTATGATAATAGAGATAGTGGGGTTTTTAGTTGAGGTTTTCCCCTGAGTATTTTATGTGTTTCATGTGCATTGATTCTTCTTCTTATGGTTATATGTGTTTAGCTCGATCTTGCTCAATCTTTAAGCTTCTGCAAATTGATAGTAGAAGTAGGTTATAATATTTTTCTTTGGTTATATTGCATTATCGGGTTAATCTACAGTCAGATTTTCTACATAGTCTTAGAGCGAGATTTTTAGAGAATTTGCAGAATTTCTACATGGTATCAGAGCCAAGTTTATCGGCGTTGTGAATAGTATATGGAGTAGATAATTCAAAGTTTGAAGTTTGGGGTTGCAGGTGAAAAATTGAATCCTTATCATACTTCAAGGTTGGCCAATTGCATTCTATGGCTTGAGACTCAAGTATGCCTTGGAAGGCAACTCGAATTACATAACATGGAGAGATAGAATGGAGGTTGTATTAGAAGACAATGGCTTGAAGGATTTCATAGATCAAGATATCCCAAAGCCAACTTCAACTAATGCGCAACAGTTGGCAGAGTGGAAGAAGTGTGTGGCAAAGGCAAGATGGATCATCCTAGAGGGAGTTCGAGACCATATTGTCTTGAGTCTCCATGGGAAGGATACTCCATATTTAATGTGGAAGACATTGAAGGACCTCTACCAGAACAATAGCGCTTATAGGAAATTGGTGCTCAAGGATAAGCTTCGAAGAATCAAGATGGTACAGGGCGATACTACTTCCACATATCTAAACAAGCTCACCACCTGCAGAGATGAGCTTAGCAGTGTGGGAGTAACTACTACCAATGATGATATGGTGAGCCTCGCTCTCCTTGGCCTTCCAAAGAGCTGGAATAGCTACCAGGACTCTGTGAATGGAAGGGAGAAACTATCGGATTGGGAACAACTATGGTTGGATCTCATGTAGGAGGAGATCAAGAGGAGCACACGAGATGGTTCTTCATCCAAGGATGATGATGAAGAAAATCTGGCCTTAGCGAGTAAAGAAAGGAAAGGGAAGGGGAAGGATTCCCATTCCAAATCGAATTCTTCTCATGGAGGGAAGAAGGGTGACACATCTAAAGTGAGATGTTTTAATTGTCATGAGATGGGACATTATGGAACTAATTTCCTATCGAATAAGTCCAAGAAGGGATCCTTGGAAGGATTATAAGGTGAGGCATTACCCTCTCAGTTCGAAATGGACTTTACCCTCATTGCATGCATGGTGTCATCGATGATAGGTTATGTATGGTATATTGACAGTGGAGCCTCATTCCACATCAACGATAATAAAAGTTTATTCAGTGCCTTGAAGGAGAAAGACCTCAAGATGTGCATAGAGATGGGTGATGAAGAAAGGTATAGTGTTTCAAGAGTGGGCATAGTTGCTTTTCAGAAGGAGCATGGACCTCCTATCACCTTGACAGATGTGAAGTATGTGCCTGGACTGAAGAAGAACTTGGTATCGGTCGTGATGTTGGAGGACAAAGGCTATGATGTTGTCTTTAGTAAGGGAAAGGTTTTCCTTAGACACATCACCACGAGACACGTGAAACTGATCGGTTCACAAGATAAGAACCTGTATGCTCTTGAGGTTCAAGATGCATGCAAAGCCTTGAGGAGCAAGGTAAATGTTATAGGCTTGGTGGTTGAGAGGGAGAGGAAATTACCTCTCCAACCCCAGAAGAAGTCTCAGACAATTGTGGCTCCACAATTATGGAGGAGCCACAATTAGAGAAGTGGGCAGAGGGATCACATGCAGCCATACCTCCAGGTGTGAGGTGGGGAGATGTGAAGTGATAGTCCCATGAAGGCTGAAATTAGGTAGGGTCATTGAGAGGTGTTATCTCATGGATCATAACTTGCTATGGGAGCCCAAAGTACATAGTAGTGGGAGGAATCAGTGGGATTGATGCAATTAGAGATCAAAGTGATAGAGGCTAGAGTAGTCAGATACTGAAGAGCGCAGAGAAGGATTGACATGTTATGAAACCAGCTCATAAAAAGATAGAAAAGATAGATCAATGCCTTAGAAATAAGCCTCTTCGAGGGGGCAATCTCCTTTACATTACACAAATGAACAATTCTTAGATGATTCAATTGAAAAAACCTCCTTTCTATATATAGGAGTCTAAGGGGTCAGAATATAACCAAGTCGACCTAACAATAATAATATAAAGGCATACAAATAACAATAGAGGGTTTCTATGGGGCACAATAATAACAATATGGGGACAATAGGGGCACACCAATAATAATAAGGGATACAACGACAATAGTAATGGGGGAATCACTAATGTTATAGGGACCTAACATGCCCCTCTCCTTCAAAAAAGTGTTGTCCTCAATGCCTGAGTAGTTCTAGATGCTTTTGTATAAAATTCTCATCCTCGCTTCTGGAATGTTCAGGGGATAAGTTCTTCCACTTGATGAGATATTCTGAAATTGATCGATTTCGTAGCTGTCGAGTTCTTGTTTCTATGACTGCTTCTAGTTCCAATATAATTTTTCTCAAGTTCTGTCAATATTGTTTGAACTGGGAGTTTGTCTCCTATAACCTCCTTTAAACATGAAACATGGAAAACTGGGTGCACTCGAGAAGCTGCAAGAAGCTCCAATTTGTATGCCATAGTACCAATCTTTTGCAACATCTTGTACGGATCATAATACTTTGGTGATAATTTATTATCCTTCTTAGCTTTCTTGAGGGACATTTGTTTATATGGTTGTAGCCGTAGGAATACCCAGTCACCTACATCAAAACTTCTTTCGCTGCGATGTTGATCTGCCTGTTGTTTCATTCTATTCTGTGCCAACGTGAGGTTATCCCTTAAGAGTTGGAGAACTTGTTGTTGATGCTCGATGTGATGCTCCACTGCTTGAACCTTATAATTTTCTCTTGAATATGATGTGATGGATGGGGGATGATATTGATAAAGTTCCATAAATGGGGTCATTTTTTCTGTAGTATGGAAGGAAGTGTTATACCACTATTTCACTAGAGGCAACCATTTGACCCATTATGTCTGTTTATCAGATATAAAGCAACGAAGATATCCTTCCAAACATTTGTTTACTATCTCAGTCTGCCCATCAGATTGTGGATGATAAAATGAGCTATGAGCTAACTGAGTATCGAGACAAGAAAATAATTCTGTCCAAAACTTTCAGTGAAAATGGGATCTTTGTCACTTACAATAATCTTTGGATTTCCATGTAGCTTTTGAATTGTTTCCATAAATGCCGTAGAAACTTTATTAGCTTTAAATGGATGTGATAATGCGCAAAAGTGTGCATACTAGGTAAGTCTGTCAACTACCACCATGATGACACTCTTTCCTTCGTACTTGGGTAAACATGTGATAAAATCCATTGAAACCTCCTCCCGACGTTGGATTGGAATGGATAAAGGTTGTAATAGACCTGGGGTCTTAATTGTTTGAACTTTATTTTTTTGGCAAACCAAACATTCTGCCATAAAATTTTGAATATCTGATTAAAGGCCATCCCAAAAAAAATCCTTCTTAACCTTGTGGTAAGTTTTTAAAAATCCTGAGTGCCCTCCTAAGGGATAAGTGTGCAATTCCATAAGAATATTT
>APFE030252612.1:0-15203 GCA_000404065.3 Pinus taeda | reverse complement strand
AAACTCCCTGTTGTAGCACATCCGAGATCTGTAGGGTGCCTTGAGGTGATTTCTTAGGGACATACATCAACAAGATTGGGCCTAGAAGGACAACCAAGCATGAATAGGGAACACTGTGATTGAAGGACTGTTGTGTCAAATTTTTGAGGGTTTTGGATGCCCTAACCTGAGATAAGAAGCTACAGCAATAAGCACAATTACGATGACTAGGAGGCAACGGCAAGGTGGTTATAGATAACCCCTTGGTAAGGTTCTGATTGATAGATCCATCAGCGTGGAGGATAGGACCTTATAAATGGGACGCAGAAATGGAAGAAGGTTTCTGGGACAGTTATGGTTGAAGTCATACCTATGGTGAACTCGGTAATATCCTACAGCAGTTGTTTAGGAGAACGAGTTCACAAGGAAGGAATCTGCAACAAGTTATGTAGCGGGTTGTTGTAGGTTTCAGTTGAAACCCTCAACAAAGCTCAGTCCATGAGCAACAGTGACAAGTATTCAGAATTGCATACTTCAGCCCTTGGTGGCGGAGTTGCAATTTCAATGAGTCTCTTCATGGTTAAGATCGTTGGCAAGTCAGTATTGACTTTATATAATTGTACTCTATCTCTCTCTACTAAACTATTGAAGAATATAAGAATTGATCAAGGGTTTCCCCACATTAGGGTTTGTCCCTGGTTGGTGCCCATCTTGTGTCCTATTGTCTTGGCTTGTCTTCCACTGTTTATGTTTATATTTATGTTCTATCTGCATTTTACTATCACGTTGACGTGATTGCTAGTTTGGATTTTGATATTGGGCTTATAAGAAAATTGAAGTAAATTGCTCTTAAGCATAGAACATACCTAAAATTAACAGAAATCGATATGCCACAGAAATCGAACTGCTCAAGTGTGTCTCAATCACCACATCGATCCCTTTTTATATCTTCTTCCTGGGACTCCAAGGGCTAAGATTAAATCTTAATCAATGGCTCAAATCACTTATGGATCGATCCATGTGAGTTTCTAGAGAATTCTCACCTTGGCTTAATTAATTCTTATTAATTAACTAGTGTTCCTAAGTTTAGATTTAGGAAACATTAAAAATAGGTTTAGTCTAATTAAGCCATCTCTAGGTGGAATTTCCATAAACGATTTCTGGGTTATGGAGATGTCATGTATTCTAGCCCCTCCACCAAGTTTTGTGACTAGAACAGATCCGACGCTACAAAAACTCACACTCTCTCTTAGCGAGGATTGTTTTCTGGTGTTGCACACCTTGCCTTCATACTACCCTCTATCACGTTGTTGATGTCTAGCCATAGTGCCCACCAACCACAGCATAACTTTGATCATGCATTTGTGTTGCTACTGACACTGCCATACTAATACCAAATCTACATCTACACTGCAACTCCCTTTGCAACTACTGCAACTTAGAAGCATCCAAAATACTGAATCAACTGTGTTCAGTATGATGCATCTATCTCCTGAGTCCTGAACGTTACTAGCTACTAAACAGTCCACTGAAGTATTTGCCTTGTGCTCACTTTGCTTTGTTCCACTTTTCACTGTTGTCCACACTGCACTGCGCTAAATAGCATCTGACTACTACTAGTCTGCAACTGTAACTCTGGAATCTGATTGCATCTCTATCTCTGACACTGATCCATCCTACTGCTGAATATTGTGTGCCCCTGTAGCCAGGTAATGATCCATGAGGTGGACTCCTCAAAAATCTTGCCCAAATTTGTAGCTCTCTGGGGCTAAAACACCAAATCAACCCACCTCACTCCTGGAGATATATCTGTGAACATAGCAAACTCTTCCTCTGGCCTAGAGGAAAGCTTGTCTATTTCCTCGGACGTTGCCTGTTGATCCCACTTCTCTTGCTTGTCCTCCTTCCTGAGAGGACACTGCGTACAGTAGTGGCCAAACTCGCCACACCTAAAACACTTGACCTTTCACAAGTCTTTCTTCTTCTTCTTATGCTCCCCCTACCCTTAACTAGGACCCTTAGATGCTAGGGCCACATTCTCCTCCTCCTTCACACCTTTCAATCTGCTACTACTACTGCCACTAATGGAGCTCTTTAGCAAAGCTTGCCTCAACTCCTCCTGCTACAAGTCAGACCACATTTTGTCCGAGTCTGGTAGCCTATCTTTACCCAATATGCTTTGGACAAAAGCTTGGCAATCTTTTCAGACATTATTTAGTGCCAACCGTACTAACTCTGAAGGTTCAAGTGCTACCCCAATAGCTACAAGTTGATCTCGGGCCTCCTGAATTCTAGTGAGGAAGGGATCTATGCCCTCTCCTTTCGACATCTTGATGCATCTCAACGTCTCTTCCAGGAACATCTTCCATTGCTCGGAAGTACCCTAATATAGCTGGGCGAGAGTATCCCACATATGTTTGGCAGTGTCCTTGCTAGATATATGAGACTATATGGTCTCAGACTCCATCTAGGATCAACTGCTTTGCCTTTTCCATCTCCTTCTTGTATTCCTTCAGCTGATCCGCATCCTGGGGAACTGCCACAACGTTGTCTATGTAGAGATTCAAGCCATATTCATCTAGAGGGAAGGACATCCTAGCCTTCCAGATGACATAGTTGGAGGCTCCCTCCAACCTATCTTGATCTCTAAGCCCTGTTGTGGCCATCTCTGATCTGATGAAAACTCCCTCCGCTCAACTTGGTTGTTGATCCTGCTGATCGCACTCCCTTCATGAGTGAGGAAATTTGCAATTGAAAAAGTCGAACTTCTGAAACTTGAAGTCCCCTGAGAGAAATTTTCCCACGTGTGCTTTTCTCTTACACCCGACGTTGATTCTACGATTGCAAAACACTTTGCATCCAAGCAAGGAATCTGCTCAGCGAAACTCTGATCTACTTCACCGAAACTACTTTTCGGCTTATCTACTGCCTATTAGAACTGCTTCCAGGCACTGCGAATTTTTCCTACCACCTTCATTGGAAAAATTGAACCCTCTGCCCAACAGTTCGAACTGCTAAGCCAGCTTCTGTGCAGATCTGGAAATCGTGCTACCAAACTCCCTCTCTATATATAGTCTTTTTGTTGGGTTGAATTGCACTAATGTAGGTTGGCTTCATGGAAACAGGTTTGACTTGGTGTGGAGGTGACAAATCACCTTTTTGACTCAAGAATAATTATTTTTACATGATACAAAAGCCCAAGAAGGGTTTAATAAAAATGACGATGACTCTATTGACTCAAGACAAAGCCTAGAAGCCTTAAATGGAGGCTTTGACCTAGAAAACATTGACCCAAGCATGAAACCCATGCTTTAATAAGTCATTTTATTTTATAATAAAATTTATTTTGACAACTACAATTAAGAAGACCGACACTAGTTACATTCTTCAACAGGTTTTCCTAGGGCCAAATGTTTGTGTTTCTTGTATGGTTGTCTCTTTATGATCATACTGTCAATTTTATTCCACTGTTGAAGATCTTCTGCATAATTGCTTTATGATGAATGTGAATAAAAGAAGATTTAAAGTAAAATCATTAGAAGTAATTATCAGCTACAAGACATATGAAAAATCAACATGGTTTCAAAGTTGGTTTGAAGAGAACCTTGAGGAAGCCCTTATCCAAGTCATTGATACTTCGACAAGGTCAATTGTGAGGGTTGAAGTCGTTTATGCAAGTTTGAACTAAGTTGAAGTTTAACCAAGGAAGACCACAGAAGGAGGCTGAGAAAGACCTCAGTCCGAGCCACAGGGCCTGATACAGAGGCCAAAATAAACCTCAATCTGAGTTTCAAAAGATCGAGGACACCTCAAGTTTGTTGCAAAGGATCAAAAGGCCTCAAGAATAATGGTAAAAGGTTGAGAATGCCTCAATATTGTTCCAGAGGGTCAAAAGGCTTCAAGACTAATGGTAGAAGGCCAAGAAGCCTCAAACATGGCCTCAGAAATGTCACAATTAATGAAAAGGCCAGCCTAAAATTTGTTTTGTTTGTAATCCTTTTGTTTAACATTCAAGTCACAGATTTGAACGATGTTTTCAGAAGGAAGGTTACAATCCTAAATTGGATCATACCTTGTTTGTCTCATAACATCAACTCATCAAGAAGGAGAATCAACTGTAAGAGCACAAAATTGTGATGAAAGATACCCTTTCATGTGCTAATGTGATTGCGAGTTTACTGGAGATGTAAGTCTTTATGTCTAAGGCCAAGGAGTCTCAGAAACAACCAAAAGAAGTTCAAAATTATCTCTGTCTAAGTGATGGGATGACAAGTATGAGGCCTAGTAAGACAAATCTATAAAAGGGGCCAGCAACGCTATACGAATTATGTTTGATGCCTGGAACGTAAAGTATGTATCATTACTCAATTTACTTACAGTAAATTTATTTTTGGACCAAAGGTTTTATTTTTGGTAACATTTTTATAAACTTCAACTAGAGGATTAAGGATATGATCACTTCATAGCCTTGTCAATGAACAAGCTTGGTTGAAAACCATGTATCAAAGTTGTCTCATAAAAATACTAAACAGTGACTGTATTCTACTTCTCTGTTAGATCGAAGTGTTGTTGCTACTATTGTTGCTGCTCTAGGTCGAAGAAAGTGCTAGAAGGTTATCATCTGCAGAAGAAGGGAAGGGTTGACTTGGTGATTAGAGGAAGTCTATGTCTAGTGTCTTGGAATATCTCGTGAAACTATTGAAGGAAGAGTGTTTTCCCCTAGAAAGGGGTTTTTCCCTGGCTATCCCCCTACATCTGGTGTCCTAGATCTTCGTGTTATAGTTTTGGCAATTGCTTGATGAACTACAGTAAAAGAAGAACACAAAAAGTTAATAAAATAATAAGAATATCACAAGTAATTGGCATCATAAGAAAACAATTATGCCTTTCTGATTTTCTAACACTTTCTAATCCAAGCCAACGACACTGCCATACTACTGCCAACTCTACATCTGCACTACAACTCCCTCTCATTTGTTGTTGTTGCAACTGCAACAACTGCAATTGAGAAGCATCCAAAATACTGCATCAACTGTGTTCAGTATGATGCATCTATCTCCTGAGCCTTGACTACTACTAGCTACTGCACTATCCACTAGAGTATTTGCACTGTTGCCAACTCTGCTTTGTGCCACTTTTCACTGTTGTCAACACTGCACCGCGCTCCACAGCATCTGACTGCTACTAGTCTACAATTGTCACTCTGGAATTTGATTGCATCTTTGTCTCTGACATTGATCCATCCTACTACTGAATATTGTGGGCCCCTGTAGCCAAGTAATGATCCATGAGGTGGACTTCTCAAGGATCCTGCCTAAATCTATAGCTCTCTGGGGCTAAAACACCAAATCACCCCACCTCACTCCTTGAGGTATATCTGTGAACATAGCAAACTCTTCCTCTAGCCTAGAGGAAAGCTTGTCTATTTCTATGGGCGTTGCTTACTAGTCCTACTTCTCTTGCTTGTCCTTCTTCCTGAGAGGACACTGAGTATTGTCGTGGCCAAACTCGCCACACCAGAAACAGTTGACCTTTGATGGGTCTTTCTTCTTCTTCTTCTTCTTCTACCCTAACTGGGACCCTTAGATGCTAGGGCCACATTCTCCTCCTCCTTCACACCTTTTGATCCGCTACTACTACTGCCACTAATGGAGCTCCTTAGTTGAGCTCGCCTCAACTCCTCTTGCTGCAAGTCGAACCACATTATGTCCTAGTTTGATAGCCTATCTCTGCCCAATATGCTTTGGACAAAAACTTGGCAATCTTTTGAGTCACTATTTAGTGCCAACTGTACTAACTTTGCACATTGAGTTGTTGTCCCAACAGCTGCAAGTTGATCTCGGGCCTCCTGAATTCTGGTGAGGAAGGGATCTATTCCCTCTCCTTTCTGCATCCTGATGCATCTCAGCTTCTCTTGTAGGAACATCTTTCATTACTCGAAAGTACCCTGATATAGCTGGGCGAGAGCATCCCACATTTGTTTGGCAATATCCTTGCTAGATATATGAGCCTATATGGTCCTGGACTCCATCCAGGATCAATCGCTTCGCCTTTGTTGTCTCCTTCTTGTATTCCTTTAGCTGATCCGCATCATGGGGAACATCCACAACGTTATCTATGTAGAGCCTCAAGCCATATTCATCTAGAAGGAAGTACATCCTAGCCTTCCAAATGACATAGTTGGAGGCTCCCTCCAACCTATCTTGATCTCTAAGCCTTGTTGTGGCCATCTTTGATCTGATGAAAACTCCCTCCTTCCCTCTACTTGGTTGTTGATCCTGCTAATCGCACTCCCTTCTGGAGTGAGGAAATCTACAACTTAAAAAGTCAAACTTCTGAAACTTGAAGTCCCTTGAGAGAAATTTTCCCTCATGTGTGCTTTTCTCTTCCACCCGACGTTGATTCTGCAACTGCAAACTGCTGCAAAACACTATGTATCCAAGCAAGGAATCTGCTCAGTGAAAGTCTGATTTGCTTCACTGGAACTACTTTCTGTCTTATCTACTGCATGTTGGAAGTGGAACTGCTTCCAAGCACTACAATTTTTTCCTACCACCTTCATTGAAAAAATCGAACCCTCTGCCCAACAGTTCGAACTGCTAAGCTAGCCTTTGCATAGATTTTGAAATCGTGCTGCCAAACTCCCTCTGAATCTGGTCAATTTCTACCTATCACTTCTGAGATTCCCACCTGATCATCTACGGTCTTTGTTGTCTGCTACAGCAAATATCAAATAATTCACGCTATGATTTTCACAACTAAAACTGCACAAGAAAATAGCACTAGAAATGAGAATATCTAGCACAAACATAAAATTTTTGAGACAATTCTTTTTGGATAAATGTCCCAAGAAAAACCCAACTTGGGAAAATCGATGCAACAGCTGAGGGTTTTATTATTATGAGTAGTGAGAAATTCTGAGGACAATAATCTAAATGCTGAAATTTGGCTATCCTACAAAGAAAATATTGGCAAAAATAACTAGAGGGAAATTACCCTTACTCCGACCAATTCCGACTCTCGATTGTCACTGATAAGCAAGTTGTCTAACTTGGCCTGCATCGGGCATGCGTCAAGCTGAAGCTGCCTGCTGCAAATGTTACCTGAGTCATCTGCTAATCAAGTCATCCTTCCTGTCGTTGGCTAGGAAAATTCTTCTCTGACACTCTGGGACTCCTTCCCAACCTCTGGAACTGAAGACGCCTTCCCCTCTTAGCAAATCGAACTGCATTCTAATAATTTTGCACTAGGACTGTGCAGCCTCTTGGACAAACTTCGGCCTATCTGCAAATGCATTCACTGGATCTAGAAAACTTCCTCCAACCTCATTGTCCCTGCCCCTCACTGTCTCTATTTCGATCTCTGGCTCTCCGGAAACTACTGCTACTCTCTGGAAATCGATTTGCCAAGGAAATCAAACTGCTCAAGTGTGTCTCCATCACCACATTGATCCATTCTTATATCTTCCTGTTGGGACACCAACGGCCAAGATTAAATCTTAATCAATGGCTCAAATCATATCTGTATCGATCCGTGTAAGTTTCTAGAGAATTCTCACCTTGACTTAATTTATTATGATTAATTAACTACTTTTCCAAAGTTTAGACTTTAGGAAACATTAAAAAACAAGTTAATAATCTAATTAAACCATCTCTAGGTGGAATTTACATAAACGATTTCTAAGTTATGGAAATCTCATGTATTCTAGCCCCCCACCAAGTTTCGTGAGTAGAACACATCCGATGCTACAAAAACTAACATTAAGCCCAAAACTTAGCAATAGAACGTACCTATCATCTACAAATGAAATAACAAATCATATGATATTGAAGCACAATATAGGAAACCAAATACCCAACACGTACGAGAGGTCAATGAGACAAAGACAACATGAACTGAACCCCAAAGTCTTTTATTATGAATTTGAAATGTTCCCAGCAGAACAATGGCTTCACATCAACGTTACAAAATTACATTTAGACCAGAGTCACCATCATTGTGTTTTGAGAAGCAAATGGCTTCTAATTTAAAGATAAATCCCTCCAAGTGGAAAATAATGCCTAGTTGGTATGATCTCCATCAAAATAATCTTGACTGTCGATAAATCTTTGATCATCTTTAAATCTCTGCAGTCGAAAATACTTATTTTTTAGGAATTTTCAAATTTCTCATTAAAACCATTTTTTATTAATCCAAAAATAAATATTTTAGATTAATTTCCTCAAAAAATTGACTTTGACTTAACCACCAAGGTCCATGGGCTTAATTTTTCTTAAAAAAACAATTTTTGCCTTGGTGCTCCAAATATGGATTTCTTCATGACCCACAAATTTTTTTTGTCATTTTCCACTTGGAGAAATTAATCTCTAATTTTAATTTTTTGACACTAAATTAATTAATTTTTTGGCTTAGGATCTAATTTTACTTTTGCCAAAAAAATTAACTAATTGACACTATAGGGGATTAATTATTTTTCCACCCTAAAATACTTTAGCCACAGTGTCCGATTGCGAAGGGTCATGCACTAAAATATTTTTACATCAGATATTACAATAATTCAACCCTCAAAAGGGGAATACTCGTTCGCTATAGACCCTCCTAATTTTTTTACCCAATTTTGTGACTCAATATGATCTAGTAGACCAAGTGGTCTAATAGTAAAATAATTTAGCCAATTAGCTTAAATTATTCTGAAAACACTTTTACAACGACTCAACTAATAACACTAGTACTCACCTCAGACCTTGTCGATAAATTTCACCTTCGCCTTGGGGTTGAGATTGGAGGGGAAAACTTTGTTGATCATCCATGTTTAGAAACACAAATAATCAATGAGACGAAAAATCTCCAAGGACGAAATTCGTCGCCAAAATCATAGGCTTACCTAGGTTGTTACATAATCTAGTGGTCGTACTAGCATCATTTACATTACAAATTTGGAGAATGGGTTTACAATGACATAATAAGTTATTGGCTGATGATCCTGATCTTTGAAAAAATTAGCACAACTGCTTCCTTAGAACTGTGACAAAATGGGTGCAACAGAACGAAAAGAGAAAGGTTGACTAGTATCACTAAGCATGATGATGCAAATTATGCAAGTGGTAGGAATTCTGAGAAATGTACTCTAATTTTAACAAAGGGAGATTCAACTAGGGCCCTTGCTATGGTAGGGTTAGTTATTGTTGGTCAAACTACTACGATGTGGTGTTGAATTTAAGGGAACCTAGTCATATGAATATCATGAAAAGTGCAAGGATTCAAAACATCAAGCAAATCCTTGGTCTGCAGCATGTTAACGAATATGACAGTGACAAATCTCTGAGATATGACCATCTGATGATTATAGTACGTCAATTTCATGAAGGTGCCCCATCAAAGGATTGTTGATCAACTTCATACACTCATTTTGGCCATCCCTACTTAAGATCCCTTCGTTTCTTGTTGAATTCACCACTCCTATTGTCAAGGAAATCGTTGTGCTTATAAAGGAAGACAAGCTTGTTATTGAGTCGAGGAAGGAAATTTAGAGACTTCATGTCTCCACTGTACGTCTTAGGAAACAGGGTTTATCGCATTTGCTATCAAGAGAAACCTTATTCACTGATTTCACTCAGAAGCATACTTATGATCAGAGGAAAACAGCAAACAATTTTGTGCATCTCTTTGATGATAAAATATTTTGAAATGTTTGCATCCTTAATTGTTCATTCACAAATTATAGCAATTTATATTATTATAATGGACCAATGAGAGGCCAAATTGTGGTATTCTCAGCTGAAACTAGGCAACTGCAAGTTTTTAGCAAAGGAACGTGAATTACAAGATGTCATCAAAAAGATTGAATATCTACCTATAGTCTAATCTTGAATATTAAGGAAGGAGAACAAAGTGGGCAGCAACAGAAATTGTCATTGCTTGAGGACAAGCAATGTCGAGAAGGGTGGGCCGTAATGTTCCCGATAAATTAACCGCTCAAGAGACGAAGTAGTTTATCAATCCCCGTAGGCTATAGTCCTTGATAAAGGTTTAAAACCCCAAACTACCCAATGTTTGGGAAACTTTTGGGGCAGCTCAGCAAACAAACCCAAAGTTGGGGTTTGGTGTGAACTTTACTCAATCAACTTAGAAGGAAAATCCCCTCAAGGAAATATATAAATATAAGATGATTGATTTCATATGAGATATAATTGGATTGATCATTTGTCTCTATCTTCTTTTTAGCCTAAGGCTCCAAGGGTTTTAAGATCCCTTTCTTCTCATCAATTTTGGTGGTGTAATATTCCACCTTAGTTGACACCATTCCATATTTTCTCCTTATTCTGGCATAAGAATACTATCTAGAAAGGACACAAAATTATGTTGGGTTTGATTCCTTGTTTTGGCAAAGGAACATCATCTGAGAGATAGTGGGGGTTTTTTTTATTCTTGAATAGGGTTTCTCTTCATCTGGAGCAACAACAACAAAAAATTCATCTTGAAGCAAGTTGAGCTCTTCTCTGGTCTAGAATCTAGGTAGAACTTTAAATCCTATGACCAGGGCATCAACCCCACACTAGACGGCTTTTCTGGGAACATCTGAATTATAGAACTGAGGACATGTGAATTGTAGAGGGTTGATGGCCAAAAGGCGTATAAAAGGAAGACCAGCACCCTGAGAGAAATGATGCTTAATCTCAAAGTTGGGGTCCTTATATACTTCGCAAAGACCTTTTCTATCGCTGAAGTGGAACGCTGAATATATTCGAAGGGCCTAAATCCAAAACCAGTGGCAAAAATTTATGGCGGAAGACCACTCTTATGATTCCTAAACCTTTCAAACAGACTTGGGGCCTCCATCAAAGACAAGAATAGGGTCGAGATACTTGGAAATCATTCATTGGAGTAATTACCAAAGACAAAGATGATTGGTAATCATTGGAGTAATTACCAAAGACAAAGATGCCAATTAGATTCCAATTATCCCAAGATCAGATCTAGATCTTAAATGTAGGAGTGTTATGGGTGTCAAATTCTTGAAATTTTACAAACTTAGAGTAAGCCACACAAGTGTGAGATCTCAATAGTTAAATCAGCAGTAGTACTTCAAAAAATGTCAACGCTTATTAATGTTATGACAACAGTAGAAAAATCACTGTGAATTATAAAATTTGTCCAACATATGAAGTACAAAACTTTCCAATGACCAGCAGAACTAAATTTATGTATCTAGCTTATTTTATGAAGATGTATTTAGTAATATTTCAGATCTGTAATAAGTTATTACAATAGTAAATTGACCTACAGATCAGCGAGCCAGAGATGTTAAAAACACTGCCCAATATACCCAAAAATAGAAAAATTCACCAAACTTGAAGAAAAAACAATTTTTAGGGTTTTTAGAGAGTGATTCAGAAAATTTCAGATTTGATCTATTTACTACAACAATGAATAATTGACAGATCAACAACTTAAAGCAGTTACAATCAATATGCCCAAATTGCCTAGAAATAGAAATATTTACCAAAAACTGAAAATTTCAAGCTTTAGACCCTTATTAAGTGTATGCTTCAGAAATTTCAAATCTAAAAACTTCACTTATGCAGTAAATTCTAGCAAGCACAAAAATTAGATCTAGGCTATAGATCTAAGATGCCCAAGTGGCCAAATTTTATGAAAATGAAGATTTTGAATTTTTAAACAATTTTGACCATGTAGTATGTGATTTTAGGGCTTAATTGCTATTGATTTGATTGTTGTACTAAATTAGAGACAAAACTAGGGTTTTTAGGTCAAACCCTACGCCCAAGGCTCTGATTACTTGCCTAATTTTGCCAAAATTTCTCCAATGTCCTTGACACCTGAAAACACAAGATTTGAACCAAAATTGTTGCAAAACAAATGGTTAGAGATAAAATGCCAATCTTTTGAAGAAACCCTTGTTTGCAATGAGATCTAGCCCATGTAGGGCTTATGGCCTTCTTAATGCTTGCAAAATAGATCCCAAACACTAACCTTTTATGTTGAGTGAGGGCTAGGGCCTTCAGAAAATGGGTCTCTTCCCCGATTTGAAAATAACCAACCTACAAAAATAGACTAAAAACCTTAGACATCTAGGGTTTCTGAGGTCAAAAAAAAAAAAAACCCCAAATACTGTACAAAAATTCAAAATCCCAAAACCCAAAATATATACAAAAATACTAAAAATCCCCAAAACCCAAGTTAGAAAAAATAATTTACAAGTTAGATCTACAAAATTATTCACAAGATCTACAAATATACAAAGGTTTTTAAAAAAATTAAAAAAAATTCAAAAATATTTTAGTGGAGTTTTTTCCTTTGAAAAATGGCTAAAAATACTTTAGAAACTCCAATGTATACTATAGCCTTAGGGAAGATTTAATCCACCATATAAATATTTGGAATCCAAGCAACAGTGATTCTTGTCCAAGTTTGTGAACTTGGAGGCCAAGGCCTGAAGTACCTGCAAGCACTATGAATATATATCAAAATAATTTGTTAGATCAGATGGCGAATCAAACCACCTAAGATTAGCCCAAAACTATCAATAGTATGGTTCTATCTCCATCTAATGAAAAAACAAATGTTACCAATATTCAGCACAACACAGAGATGCTCGTAGTCAGCACATAGCACAAATCAATAAGCAAGAACACCTTGAACTACAGCCAAAGTCTTTATTATGATCGAAAAAAATGTTCATAGTTGGGCAATAGTTACAAAGTTGCTTCAAAAAAAAAATTTCTAGCCAAAGATCAAGATGCTAGAGACTCAAATGACTCTCTAATTTATAAATATGTCTTCCAATTGAAAACATAACGGCTAGTTTCTTTGATCCTTGTCAAAACAATCTTCGTAGTTGATAAACACTTCAAGATCTTTTAATCTTGACCCTTGATTTTTTTTATTTTTGAGAAATTTTCGAATTTATTATTTAATTCCATTTTTATTAGCTCAAAATTAATTATTTTGAACTAATCCACTCAAAAATTTGACTTTGACTTAACCAGTGAAGATATTATCGCCGAAATATCGGCAATATTTTCAAATATCGCGATATTTTCATCCAGCCGAAATATCGCCAATAAAAAATCGCGATCAATTCATTTTTTGAAAATCGCGCGAGATTTACGAGAAATCGGCGATATTTTGAAATTTAGCGCGATATATTCGTAAATATCGCAGGCGGGTTTATAACGCGGGTTTATAAACGCGTGTTTCGTTTTTTTGGTTTTAACTTTCGTTTTTTCGCCCCCGAGTCCCGACTGCCCACGACTGCCCACAAGTCACGACTACCGCCGGCCGGTGCCTGTCCACAAGGGTTTAGGGTGCCCATGCACGACTGCCGGTGCTCCGAGCTCGGACTCTCCAACCGCCAGCGGACCAGCAAGCTGCAATACCACAGGTCATCATAGCAATTTTATATTGAGTTTGAAACTTAAATTTTATGTGTTAATATATGGCATATGCTTCAATACTTGCTCAACAAACAAAGATACATAAACGATGTCTCGACTCTCCATTGCTGGAACATGTAACTGACCTTCATCTTTGGATTATTTGTAACTTTAATCTGCTTCTGTTTCTGGAAATCTTTGTTATTACCACCGAAAGAGGACTGTGGACTCACAAAATTGCAATTCTTTCTCTCAAAAAATTACTTTTCTCTAAATTTGTTGACTTTTGTTGATAAATTTTAGTTTGTGGGACAGCTGCATCTTTGTATCCAATGTCCATAATACATATATCTGCTATCTAAATAGGACTGTGTATGCCAAGTATAGCATGAAGGCTGGAGAAGGTTTGGGCAATTTGAGGCCTTATCCTAGCACACCAGTCCTTTGAGGCTAGGCAGCAGGCCCTTGAGGCCTTGTTCATCCTCACTGTAGCCCATTTGGTGACTGTCACACTACTTCAGATCTGAAGCAATTGTTTGCAGACCCTAATCTCAAGAGAAACACAATAAAATAACCCTAAAAACACTCTAGAGTCTATTCATAATAGTAATAAGCAGAATAACAATCATAAGTATTGGGCTTTCATTGCTTGCTTGGTGACTGATTTGGGTTATTAGTGGACTGATATCATTGTTGCAGTGGTCTGATACAAATTTGCAGAAGTCTGATCTCATTCTACAGTGGCATCTTTGCATTGCTTCTAGTACTAATCTTGGTTATTGGCCATTGGTTTCTCTTCCTTGCATTTGTTGTTTATTTGTGAGCAATCTTCTGTATTGATCTCATCATATTATGGACTGATATGTAATCAACAACAAGCTACAGTGGTTCATTTTTACTGACAGTGGTGTATTAAAATTTAAAAGCACAGCAAATATTTAATAAACAGGTTACAGAATAGAGTCTAGACTTTAAGAATGGGAGAAAATTAGAAATTACACCTACAGCAGTACCTCATTAAACTGTTTGACAGGTCACAGAAGACCTCACTAGGAAACTAAAATGGAAAGATTCAAGCCCTGTCTATGTAATTAAAATTTTAAATTATTAAATTATTAATTGACTTAGTCACTTATGCATTCTTTGTTATTAACTTATTTGAAATTTGAATTTTGTAATTTAGTATTACAGTTAATTTATATTTATTAAGTTACTAATTCCAATTTTTTTTGGTGCTATAGGTTTCCTTTTGAGTTAGCCCACTACAATTACAAATATGCCGAAAGCCTTGGACCCATTTTGGGAGTATGGGACCCCTGATGGTGTGAGTCGGGCAAATCTATCATGCAAATTGTGTGGGGCTACGATGACAGGCGGGGTTATGCGATTGAAATACCATCTCGCTAAACTGCCTGGACATGATGTTGGGCTTTGTACAGTTTCTAGTCCGGAGCTTGTACGAAAAGCTCTTGAGGCAATTGAAGAAAAGGACAGAAAGAAGGAAGAGGCGGAAAGAAACAAAGTTGAACGTGCAGGTAGATCTTTCGGGATACCTTCTCCTGATTTTGGTGTTGAGGATACTGGATTTGGGCCTAGTGGGAGGGGCTCCGGATTTGGGCCTAGTGGGAGGGGCTCCACAACTGGCACACCATCACATGGTACTCTTAGTGTAAGTGCAAGGTCATCTTTTTTTGTTCCACGAACAGGACCTGGAGCACAACCTGGCATAAAATCGCTTTATAAAAAGAAGGAGAAGCAAGAAGCAGATAGACTCATGGGGAGGGTTATTTTTTGGAGCGACTTACCACTCACCATCACAAAAACCAA
>APFE030252611.1:14475-54291 GCA_000404065.3 Pinus taeda | reverse complement strand
CTTCTCTAGTCATGATTGTCTTATAGGCAACACATTGAGCGGCTTTGTGACCAAAGTTATGGCAAGAGAAACATTGGCCATTGAAGAAATTCCTGCGACTATCATCCAACCGATTATAGTTTCTACTACCATCCATTCTTGAAGAAAGTTGGGAAGATTTTACCTGTGGCTGATTGTAGCTTCTATTTGTCCTTAAGGTAACATGCCCCCGATTTTCTTGACAGCCTTTGTTCGTTCTTGAAGAAGAATGTCCCTGATTTACCTAATGATTTCTATTAGGCCTTTGCTCACTCCTTCTTGCTGCATCAAGATAACTTTTAGAGGTGAAGCCTTGAGTGCTTCTCCATTAGTACCCTAGGACTGTCGATTAGAGGGAACGTTGCCACACTGATATCTCATCCAGGGTTTCAGATCCTTTAACAAATTTAAGATTAAGCCTTTGTTTTCTCAAATTTCTTTTCTTAAGGCAACCAATTTTCACATTCTAACTTGCTCAAGAGATTTTTCTTTTCATCAAGTTAGATTGTAGGAGAGTTCAATGATCACATACTTCATCTACATCTTTTGAGTCTAGTAATCTCATCATAAAAAACCATCCAATCTATAGGCATCCATGTAATCATCATCTTCAAATGCCATTAAAAGCTTATAGTGGCTTACCCTCGTCATCTTCATCCGCTATTTGATAGTCCATCACTATCTTCATGAGTGTAGTAGCTTTTCTTATTTGCATTCTATTTCTTGTTCCATCTAATAGGTTCCTTCCCCTTGCCAATCTTATCTTTGTGAGGACATTTGGCAGCATAGTGACCTACTCTTCCACAGGCAAAGCATTTGAATGGTAACTTACCTCGGAAACGTCCAGTGCCCCATTGAATATTTTTGACAAAATTTGATTCTTCTTCTTCTTCTGATATGTGTCCAGACTCATCGTAGTTTCCTTTGCCAGAAGACTTGAAGGCAGTTTCTCTCCTGTCTGATGGTCCACCTTTCCTCATTTCATAAGGAGTTAGAATTCCATGCAACTGTGACATTTTAAGGTCTTGAAGCTTTTCTTTTTCTTCTATAGCAGAAACTTTAGATTCAAACCTAGGGGACAAAGATCTTAGAACTTTTTCAACTACAACAGCCTCATTTACTTCTTCACCCAAATTTTTCATACAATTTACAATCTCATCTACACGAAGAAAATAGTTAGCCACACTTTCATCATTATACATTCTGAGATTTTCATACTGAATTCTGAAGAGTTTGGAGTTTTGCCCTTTTTACCTGTTCATCTCCTTCATAGCTCAGAACAATCTTGTCCCATATTTCCTTAGCATATTTATACTACATGACTTTGACAAATTCAGATTGTGATAGACATCCTAATAGAGTATTGACCGCCTTTGCATTCATTTCATATTTCTTCTTCTCAGCCGGATCTGTGGGATTTGATGCTGGAAAAGTATACCCTGTATCGATGATATCCCATACTTCAGTACCCAGAGATTTAAGATAGGCAGTGACTCTTACCTTCCAATATACGAAGTTTGTCCCATCAAAAACCGGTGGCCTGATTGATGCTTTCCTCTCGTAGTTGCTCATGATGAAAGATCTTCCTTCAAGCGATCAAGCTTCTTCAGAAGGACCTGCTCTGATACCAATTGTTGGAAATAATACTGAGAGGGGGGGTGAATCAATATTATCAAGATAATTATTCCTTTTTCAAAAAAAACTGATATACGCTACTTCATTTTAATGAACCTGCATATATACGCGATTATGCAGAAGGAAACAAGTGTATACAAAACAAGATTTTACTTTACTTAATCTTTCTGATGATGATTGTTAATCTGTGATGCAGAATCAAATAACAGTAACCAGAGACAGTAAAATAGAGCACAAAGACAGTCACACACAAGAACACGAGATATAAGGGGGAAACCCAATGTGGGTGAAAACCACCTGCTGCAATTCGTCTCTATCTTCTTTTCAATTAGAAACTTCTTTTACAATATACTGGTGCAGTCTTTTTACCAGTATGCAGGCTGCAACCTGCAGAGAGCTAGAACTCTCTCTCTCTCGTTCTCTAGCTTCTCCTGGAAGGGAGCTACAACCCCCTTTAGCTCTTGCACTAGCTAAGATACTAGTGCGTAGGTGCTGGCCTACAGAAGGCTACAACCTTCTCTGTCTTCCAGGGACTACGTTTCATCAATTTTCAGACTGGATCCATGAACATCAAACAATCATCAAGAAATTCTTCATCAACCAAACTCCTTTTCACCAACTAGATCTGAAATCAAGTAGATACTTCTCTACCAGCTGTACCCAAAACATAGTACCAGAAACCACACAACAGAACCTAGAACACAGCAGCAATAAGCAGAAACAGCTAGATCACAACTTAAAGCATATACGCAATTTCAACAGTTTGCAACTTGCGTGCATACGCATCTGCGTAGGGAACAACCTGCGTATATGGGCCTTTACTTCACCTAAACTGCGTGTATACGAGCCTTCGCTTCACTGAACCTACGTACAAATCTATAAAGGACAACACACTCTTCCAGGTATTCAATCACTAATTAACCTAGATTATCAGACTTATAGATCAAACAAGCGCCACATCTAGCAGATCAAAATCATACAAAGATACTATCATCCAAGCTTAAAGATTATGACCCATGAATAGAACTTATCCTTCCTTTTGTGTTAAGGTTCCTCCTTCCTTCAGATCCAGATCTGCATCACCACCCAATGTACCAGCTCTAGCACTTTTTCAGATCTTTAATAATAATTCAGATAGTAATTTGTCACAAGATCTCCTTCCTCTTTTATAGCCTTAGGCCTTCCCCAATACCATGGTCCAAAACCATAACATTTCAATACCATGAACCCAAAACTAGGGATCAATACATCTGATGAGAGGCCATGGTCCAAAACATAGGTTCAAGTTCCAAGATCTAACTGCCATGGACCAAAAGAATGATCCCCAACATATACGCGCTTTTGTAATGTATAGCCTGCGTGTATACACGTCTTCGTCTAGATGAACCTGCGTATATGTCTTTTTCTACTTTCTGAGTGCCTGAACTGAGATCTTTTACCGAAGAAGGTTTCCATCAAGGACAACACCTGTGCCATAGCTCCATACCTGTGCCATAATGCCAACACGGATAAGTTCTTCCACTTGATGAGATACTCTGAAATTGATCGATTTCTTAGCTATCGAGTTCTTTTTTCTGTGATTGCTTCTGGTTCAAATATAATTTTTCATTCCTCGTCAAGTTTTGGCAATATTTTTTCAACTGGGAGATTGTCACCTATAACTTTCTTTAGACATGAAACATGGAAAACTAGGTGCACTCGAAAGCTGCAGGAAGCTCCAATTTGTATACCATAGTACCAATATTTTGCAACACCTTGTACGGACCATAATACATTAGTGATAATTTATTATCCTTCTTTTCTTACTTAAGGGACATTTGTTTATATGGTTGTAGCTGTAGGAACACCCAATCAACTAGATCAAAACTTCTTTCACTGCGATGTTGATCTGCCTATTGTTTTATTCTATTCTGCGCCAACAAGAGGTTATCCTTTAAGAGTTGGAGGACTTGTTGTTGATGCTCGATGTGATGTTTCACTGCTTGAACCTTAGAATTTTCTCTTAAATATGATGTGATGGATGGTGGCTGATATCCATAAAGTGCCATAAATTAGGTCATTTTCGTTGCTGTATGGAAGGAAGTGTTATACCACCATTCATCCAGAGGCAACCATTTGACCCATTGTGTCTGTTTATCAGATACAAATAAATTAAGATATCCTTCCAAACATTTGTTTACTATCTCAGTTTTCCCATCAGATTGAGGATGATAAGATGAGCTATGAGTTAACTGAGTATTGAGACAAGAAAATAATTCTGTCCAAAAATTTCTAGTGAAAATGTGATCTCTGCCACTTATAATAATATTTGGGTTTCCATGTAGCTTTCGAATTGTTTCCATAAATGTAGTAGAAACTGTACTTGCTTTAAATGGATGTGATAATGCACAAAAGTGTACATACTTGGTAAGTCTTTCAACTACCACCATGATGACACTCTTTCCCTCAGACTTGGGTAAACTTGTGATGAAATCCATTGAAACCTCCTCCCAAATTTGGCTTGGAATAGATAAAGGTTGTAATAGACCCAAAGTCTTAATTGTTTCAACTTTATTTTGTTAGCAAACCAAACACTTTGCCACAAACTTTTGAATATCTGATTTAAGGCCATCCCAAAAAAATTCCTTCTTGACCCTGTGGTATGTTTTTAAAAACCCCGAGTGCCCTACTAAGGGAGAAGTGTGCAATTCCATAAGAATATTTTGTTTGATTTGGGAATTCTTACAGAGCTATAAGCGATCTTTGTACCATAACGAATCATTTTGCTAGCTAAAAATATTAGATGTACTGGAATCTTGTTGTAACTTTCGAATAAGTGCCCGTACTTCTTCATCATTCTTCCATTCCTCGCTTGCTTCGTTTATCCAATCTGGTTGGATAATAGAAATGGCGCTCAACAATGCTTCCACATCCTCATCCTTTCTTAAGAGTGTATCTGCCACCACATTTTGCTTCCCTTTTTTGTAGATGATTTCAAAGTCATAACCTGACATCTTTGTGACCCACTTTTGTTGCTCTTCAAAGGATAATCTTTTTTCTAAAAGGTATTTATGGCTATCATGATCTGTTTTTACCTTGAAGTGTCTTCCCATTAGGTAGGGTTGCCATTTCTTAAGTGCATGTAGTATTGCTAACATTTCCTTCTCATAAATAGCTTTGTGTGAAAACTTTCCCTTGATTGGACAACTTTCAAAATCAATGGGTCTTTCATCTTGCATTAAAATAGCACCAATTCCATTTCCTGAAGCATCACATTCCACAATAAAGGTTTTTGTGAAGTCCAGTGTAGCTAAGACTGGTGCTTGGCACATTTCCTCTTTAAGATGTTTGAAGGCTGTTGTTGCTTCTGGAGTCCATGAAAATGCCTCTTTCTTCAATAATGTTGTTGGAGGTCTGCTATTCTCACATAATTCTTAACAAACATGCGATAATACCCTGTCAACCCGAGAAATCCTTGTAGATGCTTATGGATGTGGGGATTTTCCATTCCTTAATGGATTTAATTTTGCTAGGGTCTACCTTAACTCCTTCATGAGATACAATATGACCTAGATATTCCACCTCTTGTACTCCAAAGAAACATTTGGATCTTTTTGCATATAGTTGTTTCTCCTCCAATAGTTGTAACACCCTGTCAACATGTTCAACATGATCTTTCGAAGGCTTGTTGTAGATTAGTATATCATCAAAAATTACTAACATAAATTTTCTAAGGTATGGTTTGAAAATGGAATTCATCAAACCTTGAAATGTTGAAGGTGCATTGGTAAGGCCAAAAGGCATGACTAAAAATTCATAATGACCTTTATGAGTTTTAAATGTTTTTTTTGAAATGTCGTCAGTCTTCATTCTAGTTTCATGATATCCTGAACGAAGATCCAGCTTGGTGAAGTAAATTGATCCATGCAATTCATCTAGTAATTCATCAATAATAGGAATGGGAAATTTATCTTTAATAGTGAGCTTGTTGAGCTCCCTATAATCCAGAAACATGTGCCATGATCCATCCTTCTTGTGCACCAATACTATTATAGCAGAGAAAGAACTTTGACTAGGTTGAATTATCCCAGCCTCTAGGATTTTTGCAACCATACGTCAATTTCACTCTTTTGGGCATAGGATATCTATAAGGCCTAATGTTTGGAGGAACACTTCTTGGAATCAAATGAATAGCATGATCATGATCATGAATAGGCGGGAGGCCTTTGGGAGTCTCAAATACCTTGGAATGATTGTCCAAGACTTTTTGGAGATCTAGAGAAATAAATGATTTTGATGTGGAAACATCTAGCGAACATAATTGTGCAATTACACCTCTTTGTTCCTTTTTAGAAGCTTTGTCATAACGTTAGAGCTGATTATCTTCCCCAGTTGCCCTACAATACCCATTAATTCAACTTCCTTTCCTTCCGCAGAAAATTTCATGAAAAGTTCTTGAAAATTAAAAGCTATTGTACCCACGGATTGTAGCCATTGGGCTCCTAGTACAACATCAGCACCTCCCATTGGAATGGAAAACATTGGGCTAGTAAATACATATTCTCCCATGGATAGCTTGATATTATGGCACTTTCCAGAGAAATTTATTGTTCCTCCATTTGCAACCATCACTTGACACTTTGGTGCTGGATATAGGAAGCAATTCAATTCTTTTGCTACCTTACAATGAATAAAATTGTGGGTACTTCCTGAATCAATAAATACTATTACCTTTTTCTTCTTGAATTGTCCTTCTATCTTGATGGTTTGAGGAGTGGTAATTCCTGCCAATGCATTACGAGATATGGTGAGATTCATTTCTTCTTTATCTAGGCTTTGTTCCTGGAGTATATCCTCTTCGTTTGACCTTTCTTGCTCCTTTTCTTCTTCCTCTTCACAATCTATGTTGAATAATTTCTTCTCAGCACATTTATGACCTTTAGTGTATTTTCTATCACAACTGTAACAAAGCCTTTTTGCTCTTTTTTATTCCAATTGTTTTGGTGTCAACCTTATAGATTGTGGAAGACTAGGGGCAACAAACTTCCATCTTTATAGGTGTGAGTGGTATGCTTCTTGGTTGCCATAATTTTGCTTTCCATTTTTCTTGCTAACCTGAATGCCTTCTCTAACGAATCAGGTTCCAAAAGGTGAACATCATGTTGGATATTATCCTTTAAAGTCCCTATGAACACATCAATCCTATGCTCCTCTAGAATATTTTTTACCCTTATGTTCAATTTTTGGAAGTCCTCAATGTGCTCCATTATTGAACCCTTTTGTCTGAGACTTATCAATTGGCTAAAAAAAGTGTTTCTTTTTGTATCCTCATAATGTGCTATCAATTCTTCTGTAAAAATTGCCCAAGTGATAATTTGTCTATGAAAGCAAAGCCATTGATACCATACAAACTTATTTGGTTCCAAATATAAAGTTGCAATACATACCTTTTGTGCGTTTTGCACATTATTGAGTTTGAAAAATTGCTCCATTTGTAATATCCATGTTGCGGGATTCTTGCCATCAAACTTCCTCATATCAATTTTTGGAATATGGTGGGTTTTTTATCCAACATTAGAGTCTATGAAATCATGATTAACATTTCTTTTGTTCGCATCATGAGTTTCCTTTACTACCCTTTCACCATTAGTAAGTATTTCTTGTAGAAACTTTGTCAATTTTTTCTTCAAATCTGCCATGTCTGTCTTAAAATCTTTCTTAAAATCTATCTTCAAATTGTCCATCTCAGCTTCCATGCCATTCATCTTAGCTTCCATGCCCTTTATCTTAGATTCCACGCCATTTATCTTAGTTTCTGTTAGCTTTTGTGAGAGTGACATTTGTTGCACTTGGTCTTGTAATTTTGATATACCATGTAGCATTTCTTCCTCTTCTTCATGAGTCATGCTAGAGCTTTCGAGTTGCTTACTAGGTGTTTTCATTTTCTTTCCTCGAGGCATCAGTTACCGATAATAATTCTCTACTATGCCCTTTTAATTCCTTCAAAATAATTTTTCGAACCAAGCTTAAGCAAAAATTTAAAAAAATCTACACACCTTTTTTCACTTTGTAGGAGCTTGATATTGCCTCTGATGTATCTCTGTAATTTCAGATCATCCAGTTTTGAAATTGTGACCTGCAGTAGCCCTTTGTGTCCTCTTTCTAATGCCACTATTTTGATCCAAATTGGATCCTCCAAGGAAGTGTTATGCCAAATCTCCCATAGTGACCTGATTATTGACTAGCTCAGTAGAGTAAACTTTTACGACATGCCATGTGTCCCCGTTTCTACCTTTGGTTCTGAAAAATATATAAAAGAAACTATAGTCCATCCTCAGATCATAACTCCTCTGAAATTGGACCCAAGGTTTAGTGAGATTTCGTCTAAAATGTATTTTTTTTGCTTCTGAAATGCCGTAGAAAAAAGGTTATAGCGAAAATGCCATGATGACCTATTTGGAGCAGCGAAACCCTAGAATCCAAAGCTCTGATCCCAAATGTTATGAACCAGCTCACAAAATGATAGAAAAGATAGTTGAACGCCTTAGAATTTAGCCTCTTCAAGGGGGCAACCTCCTTTACATTACACAAATGAACAATTCTTGGATGATTCAAATGAAAAAACCTCGTTTCTATATATAGGAGTCTAAGGAGTCACAATATAACCCAGCCGACCTAACAATAATAATATAAAGGCACAAAAATAACAATAGAGGTATTCTATATGGCACAGTAATAACAATATGGAGACAATAGGGGCACAACAATATTAATAAGGGATGCAACTATAATAGTATTGGGGTAATCACTAGTATTATAGGGACCTAACATTCTACTTAATAAAGTTGTTTACACCTTCTCCCATATTCTTGTCTTCATGCGTGATGATTATATGTATAAATGTTTTCAATTCCATTTGCTTATAGTAGATAGATCTCTTGCTTTGATTGGTTTTTGTCCTCGGTTTATGATTATAGGTACTTGTCGAGTAGATTAAGTTCGAGGAGGAGTGATGGGAGCCATACAAAGGAGACAAAGGGAAAGAAAAAGATAACAAGTAGGTCCCTTTTCTTATTTATCTTCTACAGAAAAAGGTTAAGTGCTTTAAATATGTTGTTCTAGGTGTAGCTACCCACCTAGGGAAATTGTGTTTATCTGTAGATGAAAAATTCCACATAACAAATTGGCGATCATACTCAGGAGGAATTATTATTCCGAGTAGTTTACCTTCATCCTAGTACACCCTAGTAGACGTTACTTTTTTCCATTGATCTTGTTTCAGCCTTTTTGAAGTTTTTTCTGGTAAAAATTGTGCTTGAAAGCCCCTAGGATGGCCTCTCTAGCACCAGCGCAAGTTTGGTGAAGAGATAGAGTGCTGCAAAGCACACTTGGCTTCAGGATAGTGCTCTAAAGTGCACTATCTCCCATTCAGGGCTGCGTTGATCCTCCTTAGGTAAAAAATCCCACCTTTGACTTGATTTTTCCCAAATTTCCTTCTATTTTTTCTTGCTAAAATATCAATGATTGTTGTACTTCTGAAATCAATTTGTGTTTCCTCTCCTAGCACTATTTTGGCCTTGACTGTTTAGTGTTTCTTGACTGATTTCATTACCACTATCAATTCTTTGTCAAAGTTAGTTTATAGTCAGTTAATCTTTGTTCAAAAGAAAGTTTCATAAAAGTCTTCATTTCTTTCGAAAAGGAACTGTCGTAAAGTATTTGTTCTTGCAAAAAGATTGATTGATTATATGTGCATTAGTTTCCTTTTTTTCATCTCAACATTAAGGGAATTGAAAAGAAAAGCTTGCATCGTGCTTTGAAAAGTTTGTGTGTGCTCATAGGAATAGTTTGGGGAAATTGCATTAGATGTGCTCTTTGTTCTTTGATTAAAAGAATTTGATTGTTCTATCCCTACTAGATAAGGTTTTCATTGTTCAAATTGAATGAAAAGAATGCTTATCATATTAGTTGCATTATAGGAATTTCAAATACATCACATGGTGAACCTTGAAAGGCAAATTCTTAATCAAGATCAACTTAAAATTAATATTAATTAACCAAATGGAGCATTGCCACCTAACACAAAACATTTAGAGGTTCTAGGCTAGAGACGTGTTCCGGCATCGTAAAACATAGTAGCTGTTGCTAACTTGTCTATGATACGTTCCAAGTGTGATACCTCATTCCATGTACATGAGTATATCGTAGCTCGTCCATGTACCTTCGGGTATATAGGGCGGTCTTATAGTATGTAAAGTATAAAGGAAATCTCTCACTGTGTGGTTTTGCATTAGACAGTGCTAATACGGATTGGGCCTCCACGTACTTTTGGGTATATATAGGAGGACTACATTAGGTTGCTATCCATCCTTAGGTAACTGAGTCAATCACCTTGTACACTGTGACACACCAAACACAACATTCGAGGAGACTGCCAACACATATGTTAAGTCCTTGGTTTACTAAGGCAGTTTATTACAATTCACAATTGCTTGGTAATCATTTTTCCTACATTATCCTTATTTTTTTCTTATGTCGCTATTTTGATTAAAATAAATTAATTGACCATGGATAACATCCTCCCCGCTCACTCCTTGGTTGATCTTAGGTTGAGACATATGGCAACAACTCCAGAGTCCACTGATCAAGAAATTCCTTTTGATGGGAATCCTAGTCCCTTTCTTCCTTTCGGAAATATTGGTGCTCCTTATATGGCTACATGCCCCTTCTGGGATTTATCATTGGCTTGGCAGTATGGTTGTTTTCAACCTCCTTGGTTCAAAATGTCATGATTTCTCCACAATCAAGTACTCCTCCAACTGGACAAAATCAACCTCCAGTTGATCCTAAAGTTGACCCTTTGCCTTCTTCCTCAGTTTTTTCTTCCTCCCCTTCTTCCTCTCCTCCTGGTGAAAGTATTGGCACTAGTAACTAGGTGGCTAAGAAGAAGAAGAAAGGGAAGAAGAATAAGAAGAAGAAAATTCAGTAAGGGGGCAACTAAGCAACCATTGCTTCGAATGCAACTTTTGATGAAAAAACATCCGATAAGCCTCATAAAGTTTGATATCCAAGAAAACTTTGTATGGGAGACCATCTTCTTCGAAATTTTCCTGACATTCCTCAAATATTAGAAGAATGGTCTTCTCATTCACATCATCCTGTGTCATCAAATTATGGAGATCATATTGGTGACACACCATCAACTAGTGTTAGTAAAGTTCATGGAAACAAGGGTAAGGTTAATTTTCCCTATAGGTTATGTGAAGGGAATCACCCCATTCACCTTTGTCCCTATCTGGATGAAGCCAAAAAGGTGTTGGATAACCATCCTGCTTCTTCGCAGTGACTTCCATTTGGTTGCAGGAGACTCTCCCTTAATCCTTCACTATTTGATAAAGTGATTGACCCAAATCAATAGTCGGTCAAATCCACTCTCTCTGAATGTGAATCACATGAGTCTATACTTGACCTCACAGGTCAAGGAAATATTTGACCTGATTTCGCCTTCAGTTAATCGTACCTTTCCTGAAGAGAGTGAATATGATACCACTCAGGTTCTTTTTGTTTCTTTATATTCCAATGAGCTTGGAGGCAACCCTCGTATTCCATCAAGAGAGGAGGAAAATCCTCCTGTTCTCCTAACTCAAGGGGGTAATTCTCCTGTTCTTACAGTACCCCCTCTAAGTAGTCTAGTCACTTCATTTGATTGGAATTGACTGGTAGGATGTCATCTTCCTTCTTATGTGCCTTTCCAGATCATAGTACATGTTTTTAATATGATTGTACCTAGCACTATTATAGATGAAGGTGCATATGTGAACATACTTTCCTCCACTACTTGGCAAGCACTTGGTTCACTGCCACTTGTGCCTATTACCTAGGATCTATTGGCTTTTAACAGAGGAACCAGTCAACCATTAGGGATCCTTCGTCAATTGACTATTAGTTTGGGAGGAAAAATTGTTTATCTCAATGTCACGGTAGTACCAAGCCCTTTAGATTACAATTTACCTCTTGGGTGCGACTATGTTTATGACATGGGAGCTATTTTTTCAACACTCTTTCGAGTGATGTGTTTCCCACATGAAGGAAAAATTGTCACCGTTGACTAGCTTTCATTTCCTCGTTCAAATATGGCTTCCAGTCAACCATCTTCCCTAATTCATCCACTTGTCCCAATGGTATCTTCCCCACCATGGGCCAATTATGTGGCAATGCATCCCATACTTACATCAACGGATGATCAATTTCGTGATGTTGTACATTATGTATTGGGGGCATTGGAACAAGATCTCAGAGTCCTTGTTACGGATCCTTTCTAGAGAATTTTTCTCCCGACCGATCAGAACCTCTTAGAAGTCATGATCTCTTATGGGTGGTGATCAAAGAATCATGAGGATTGTTCTTGGTCTTGTGTCAACCTTGTTAAAAAATGAAACAAAGGGCATGAGGATAGTTCTTGGTATTGTGTCAACGTCGTTAAAAAATGAAACAAAGTGTATGAGCATAGTTCCTTGTCTTATGTCAAGCTCAATAAAAAATGAAACAAGGAATATGAGGATAGTTATTTTACTGTGTCAACCTCATTAAAAAATGAAACAAGGTCCCCTGGAGCAAAGTTCCAATTCGAGTCTTTGAGTATATCTCGAAAAATCCCAGTCGAATCTTTCTCCTCATCTTGTAAATGAACCTTCCCATCCACTTGATAGCCACAAGTAGTCTACTTAGGTGAATGTATTGAAGCTTGGGGGGCATGCACCTAGAATCGAGTCATCATGCTAGGGGCATGTAAACCAATTCCAAGCATATTTTTTCATTTCAAGCTTGTATAAACATGAAACTCAATCCAAGCATAGTTCCCTATGGTTCAAGCTTGTGTAGAAATGAAACCATCTCCATTTTAGCCCTCGTGATTACCATTCTATCAGCCTCTTCCCTTAGATGAGACTTGGTTTTTCTCCTTCCATCATCACTAGTTGTAATGAGTGGTCTTATTAGCTAGCCTGTTCACATAAATAAACATGTTTTGAGAAGTTTCAACATCACCGAAACTAGTTTCTATCCTAGACACCACTAATTCCTGAAATTGGAGTCCTCTTTAAGCTCTTTTCAGACACTCGAAATATGAAAATATTGCCAAGCGCTTATCGTTTTCAGCTCGTTAACAGATTGGAAATGACATCTACTCAGTATAAGTTTAACCCTTTTCCGAACTGAGATATATTATTTACGAAAAAGGAATACGTTGATCTAACATGGTAAATAGGTTCTCTCTAGTATTATTTTATGTCTTTCGGACTTGAGAGACAAATCTATGAAAAATAACTTATGGAGTTTTCTTTTTGTCCCTTTTCAAACTCTCTAAAAATGAAAAGGACTGAGTTATCATTTTCGTTAAACTCGTTAAAACATCAAATAGCGAAAAACTTGTCCATCATGACAAGACCAAGTTTTAGCTTCGTTAGACTTGTTAAAACATCACATAGCGATGGATTCACTCGAAGGGTGGAATTATACAACAAGCATATGTTATCCTCCTTAAGCTTGGTAAAAATAAAGAGGTATTGGTTAGCAATGATTGGGGAAAATGGGAAAAGGGGTAAACCACTTTATGGTAGCAGGTCGCTCTTGAACATGACACTTTCACTTTATCATTGTGATTGCATGGGTTGGGTTATCTGCTTGATCGTCATCATACCTTGGTCTATCATGCCATACATTACTTTGGTTTTGGGTCAATGCTGCCAATTCATTCAGTGTCATTGACATGTTCAAGAGAAGTCACTCAGATAAATTTATCCTTTCCAATACTCATAAACCTTCATTTTCATGACTGTCATTCCTGAACCTTGTGTCATCAATCACATTCCGTCTCCACAAATTATTACACTCGTTTCGTGTCCTTGATGTGGGATACATCAGGACCCTCCTGCAATGAGTCGCTTCTTGTCGACATCAACACATTATCCAAGAAGTTGACTTAGAAACACCCTTTCAGTACCTTGAGGCTTGCATACATCAATGGAATGTTTCTTGCTTCCGACGATAGGTTGATATCACTAGCGTTCGACCAAAAGACTTTGTATGGTTCTTGACATCAAAACATCCATTCACACCATGCAGAATGTACTGCAGTACCTTGAGGATCATCGTCATTATTAGTGATTTCTCTCGCATTTGTTAATGACTTACATCATTAGTTTGTAATCAAATAGTGTCTTCCAATGTTCGACTTCATGTCACATATTCACATGGTTAGACTTGTACTTGAGCAAATGATTGAATGAGATAGAAGATCCTGGATCTAGTTTCATCCATCTGGGATACGATTTTAGGAAAGTACCATATCATCCGTATGATGGATTTACACTGATGGTCATTCCATCATGGGTCTAAATCTGTAGATGACTATCTATGTACTTGTAATGAAAGTTTATACGTTGAGCATTGGTATGCCTTCCCTCAAGAATTCATGAAAAATCCAAAATATCATGATATTATGTATTGTAATTGATGCATGTCACCATCCACTTCGGAACCTCCTTATCACATCATAAAGCATATCACTCGACATTATCATTTTGACTTCATGCTTTAGGGGGTAGCTGTTATAGGTCCATTTGGGCACATCAATGCCATCATTTAGATAAGTACTATTAGGGCTCATCAAACCCTAATTTAGTTGCTACATGCTCTAGACAAGTCATCACTTTCAAAGCCTCCTTCCCTGAGAGTTTCTTGGCCTGAAGCCCTCCAAAAATGCCTCCTTGAGGGAATAGCACAGCCTTGGTCAGGGGTAAGTGCGCTTCACTATAGGTAGGCCCATGTCAGGGTGCATTTCGGAGCACTTAGGCCCACTTTGACCTACACGGGGCGAGATTGAGCGAAATCCACATAGGATTCTGGGAATATTCTTATATTCTGGATATTTCTAGAAGATTCCCACACTTATCATCTCATATGAGCTTGAAATTGGATAGGGTTTAAGTTAAGTAACCTCCTATCCTCTCATCCCTTCCTCCATGAAAACTAACTCTAAGTTTGGAAGGCCATTAAATACCCTTATTTATGACCAAACCTCCTCCATTTTCCTATAAATTGAGCACTCATCTAAGTGATCAAGGGCTAGAATTTGAGAATATGTAAGGTGATATTGTTGGTGTGAGGTTTGAGATTGTAAGCAAGTATTGTTATTCTGTCGGAGTGTTGTGCTTTTGATGTGATGTTGGTTGGAACCCAAGCTAAAGGAGTGACATTGGATTAGACTTCATGGTTGTAACTCTTCCTTCTACTTAATAAAGTTGTTTACACCTTTGCCCACATTCTTGTATTTATGTGTGATGATTATATGTGTAAATTATTTCAATTCCATTTGCTTATATTATATAGATCTCTTGCTTTGATTGTCTTTTGTCCTCTGTTTATGATTGCAGGTACTTGTCAAGGGGATTAAGTTCGAGAAGGATCAACGTGAGTCATACAAAAGAGACAAATGGAAAGCGAAGATAACAAGTAGGTTCCTTGTTTTATTTATATTCTATAGGAAAAGGTTAAGCGCTTTAAATCTGTTGTTCTAGGTGTAGCTACCCACCTAGGGAAATTGTGTTTATCCGTAGATGTAAAATTCCATATGACACTCATTTCCATAATTACACCAGAGACAACAAGGAAAGGTATAACAAGTCTCAATATTCGAATGTTCATTTTGATTAAAATCATGTTGTTAATTATGGACATAATACCTGGCATCAAAAAACATGTACTTTTTGTGGTTTTCATAGCCATATTTGCTGAGTGTTGGAAGAAATGGCAGGATGAAAGAGGATGATGTGTGAAAGGCCTTCTCCACCCCAAGGGAAGAAACATGTAAAGCAGATATGAAGGAAGAAGACTTATTGTAGTCATTGCAATAGAAGTGGTCATCAAAGAGCCACATGTTGGAGGTTCCATCCAAAGAAGCATCGCAAGGACAAAGCATCTGTGCATGAAGCAGGTGAAACCATTGTTCGACCAATGACCCATTACATTTGACAAGTGATAAATGGTTCTTAAAGGTGTGATAGAATGTCATGGTATTATTTTTTCTAATCATGTGTGAGTTTTAAACTATAAAAGTGATTATGTGTTTTCCGTTACGTGTTGGAGCAACAATGATGTCTAGAGTTATTTTATGCTGTAGTTTAAACTGTGAAAGTGATGTTTTGTTTTCCATCACTTGTTGAAGCAACAATATTGTTTGGTCTTAATTTTGTAAATCATGTGTTGTTGTGATGATGTGTTTCCCATCGCTTGTTGAAGCAATAATGATCTTGGCCTTGTTTCCATAGCTAGGGTATTATTTCCGTTTTGACATAAACTTGGCCACATAGTATGTGTTATAAAATCGTGGAAAGTATGGGATGCTTGGGTCATTAGTTGGTCATGTAAATTAAGCATGAAATTTGAAAAAAAAATGTACTACATGGTTTTAGGAGATGCAGGTGTCGGCTCATCGCTTATGGCTCCGAAGGGCAAAGGTGAAGGAGAAGGAAGGGTGACTTATTAGAGAATTGTGGTGCAGACAAGGTACAAAGAAGTTGTAGATTATTTTCATGCTTTGGAGGACCAAAATCTCCTCAGTGGGGAGGATTGATCTATGTATATCCATACACATGCAAAAGTCTAAGGGGGCTCAGAAATGGTCAAAATTCAAAGTGGTCAGATTTCTCTCAAATGAACACTAGATTGAAGTTCTTATTGCCCTGATTCAAATGGTGTGAATGACACTCAAATCTGAGCTCGTATGGAGGAGATGGAGCCAGTCATCATTTTGGTCAATGTTGGGTAGTGGGCAAGTTTTAAGTGTCCTACAGATTCACCGTTAACTGGCATGGAAACTTAGCTCCCAAGAGCAGGCAAAATTGTGGCCTCTTTGAATTGCCCAATACCCCTTATTTTTGAAAATTTTGAAAAACAACCAATGGTTTTTATGAAAACAAAAAATATATTAAAATAGGTGGCAGGCCATGACTCCTGCTACCTACATCAAACTTTATATATATATATATATATATATATATATATATATATAATATATATATAGAGAGGAGAGAGAGAGAGAGAGAGAGGAGAGGAGAGAGAGAGAGAGAGAGAGAGAGATAAATTTCAACGTGTGGTGGGGGACAGGTTGTCACCCTCACCACCCTCGAACCACACCTCAACAGTCAACGAATATTATAAACAACCCAGTATGGGTGGGCCACCACATGTGGACCCGACCCACACCCTCCTCTAGATGTCACATGTTACTTCGTGGGTGGCAGGGTTTGAAACTGTCTGGCTGGAATGGTCGGCCCACTGCTCAGGCGCCCACACCAACAAACACTTCGCGCCAACGATTTAACACCAATACACGCCACTGTTAAAACAAAACATCCGACAATTATACAACATCTAAACCACCCAAAAAAATTTGCCTTAACATATAACCACGTAAAAAAAACACGTGCATTTTTCGAGTGGTTAGGATTTGATCCCCCAACCTCTACACCTCCAACCATCCACCTTAACCAACATTCCATGAGGGCTCCCTTGTTAAATTCGTCGCCCATTTTTTATAAAAACCCTCACACAATGATTTGCATGGAGAGAGGGACTGAGAACAGAACAGAGGGAAAGCAACATGGAACAGAGGGTGCCGGAAGGAGAGCTAAGTTATGTGTAGCAGAACCATGCTTAGGTGGAAGCATGACACAGTTCCAAGAGGCAGAACCTTGACACATTTTTCGAGACTAGGAATATTCTTTTGATGACAAAGATTCCTTGGGAAGTAAAATTTCATTTGATTAGAATGCAATCAAATTTATAGTCACTTTTCTCATATTTTCATAGGGAATGCAATGGCAAGGTCACATTCACCTTTTCAACAATGTATTTGCAGATTCCCAGTAGAGGAGACTCTTCAAGAATCTTGAGGGAATCTTTGAGATTCCTTGGAGGCTGAAATTTCCCAGATCCAGAATACAACCAACTTTATACTCATTCTTCTCAGAATTTCGCAAGGATCTCAATGGTGCAATTAGTTTTCTGATTTGAGTTGTAGATCTCTAGTCTGTCCAAACGAAGGAACCTTTGGAGAATCATAGGGAATCTAAAATATTCCTACAGGCCCAGAAGTTTTTGGTGTCAAAATTTGACAAATGGATAGTTGATTTTACACCTCTCGACGACAAAACCTCATTGATGTAGTCAGTGTTTGTGGATGAGCCTTCTAGTTTTTTCCATTTTCCATATTGGAGTGAGAGTGTCAGATTTCATAGCATGGATAGTTGATTCTATGCCATTCAATGCCACAATTTTGATGGTGGATTTAGATCCAACAACTGAGTACTCCATTATTAAATTAGCATAAGAGTTGAGGTATATGAATTTTTGTTGTCATTTACTTCTTTGATAATTTTTTGTGTGATGTACTATGTTGTTTCGCTTCTTGCTTGATGTATGATGAAAAATATTTGTGTCTATTTCATGTGAGATCTATTCATAATGGATCATTATGTATGTTTTGATTGAGATCCATTTGTTTCCATGACGGCGAGATACTCATTGGCAGCATGGATGTTTTGGTTGAGATCCCTTTGATGTCATGATGGAGGGATACTCATTGTCACCATGTGTAATATTATGTCATGCTGATAGGAGGTTTATTGTGAGTGATAGTTCCTTTAGTGGAATGTCTCATGGAGAGACTTTGTCACTCATGTAGAGGGAGAATGTCCTTGTATGTTAGAAAACATAGTTCATGTAGATCCTCACCATTTTTAGCACTGAATGAAGCGGCCAACACCATCTTGACACCAGGCTCGGAGATGTAGTCCACAATATATGAACTCCATTATCAATATCTTTTGTTTATGATTTGTCTATCATCATTATGTTTCCATTTGCTTAAGCATGCATATATGTTCATCTTTGATATGTTAAAATGCAATTCTAACCACATTATGAGAGTAAAATATCTTGGTTAAATCTAGGAGTTGAGTCTACTCGGATCATGAATGAAACTGCACTATCAGTAATTATCTTATTTAGGCATCCAAATCTACCAAGAATGTTACCTTCCATTAATTTGATGATTACTGCATTTGTGGCTTGTCTTATAGTTATAACTTCTATCCATTTCGTATAATAATCAGTGGCTGTAAGAATTGACTTATGCTGGGTTGAGGAACTGGGGTGAATTTCTCCAATGAAATCCAAACCCCATTACTTGAAAGGGGTTTCAACTGATATGGGTTTCTAGGGCATGGGTAACAATTTTATCTTTCCTTCAAATATTTGGCATTGATAACATGTGGTGACTTTCTTGTGGACATCTGAAAACAAGGTGGGCCATTAGAACCCAACCCTCAAAATCTTGTTTGTTGTTATCCTCTAGTACAAGTGTCCTCCAATACAAGTGTCCTCCATAATATCCTTCATGGAATTCCTGCATAAGTTTATCTTCTTCATATTTTAGCACATAGTTAAGAAAAATTCCACCCGCGTCTTTCCAATTTACATTATTGTCCAAAATACAAAATCTCACAACTTGAACTTAAGAAATGTGGCTTTAGTTTTAGTCAAACCTAAAGGAGCTTGTAAATCTTGTAGTATAAATAGATTGTCTTCATACCATGGAGAGGTAGAAAAGGCTTCTAATACCCATGGAGTCGCATGCTCTTCCTATTCATCCAGTTCAGCTATGAAATTTATATCAAGTGCATGGAAACTAGATTATGCCTTTAGTTTTACCAATCCCTGACCTTTGATCCTCTTGGTAGGCCTGACTTCAAGATCATATTCTAGCATAACAACAATCCATTCTCCCCTTTTCCGTCAAGATAAATTTGTGTTAAAATATCTTTTACAATAGCATTCGAGACAAATGCAATTATATGGGAGTATAAAATGTAAACTCTAAAGTCCTTTAGAGATATTATCAAGGAAAAAGCTTGTTTCCCCATTATATTTTATTTTAATGGAGCATCCCTTAAAGACCTACTAAAGAAAGCTATCAGTTTCTCCTGTCCATCACTATTCTTCTGCAATAAAACAACTGCAATAGTATGATTAGATGAAAAATAAAACAACACATTTTTTTGTGAAATTGGGACTAATCAATACAAGAGCAATTGTTGGAGCTAGTTTTACTTCACTTAAATATTTTCTGGCTTCAGAGTTCCATTTTATTTCAACATCCTTTTTCAACATATTTGTGATGGACCTTAAGACTTTTGCTAAATTAGGAATAAATTTCCTGAGGAAGTTTATTCTCCCAATTAAGGATTGAACTTGTTCCTTATTCCTGGGAGGGTCAATTTTGAGGAGAGCTTCAACTCTGCTAGTATCAATCCTAATTCTTTCCTTGGAAATGATGTAGCCTAGAATTTTTCCCTCTTCCAAACCAAACATTGCTTTCTTGGGGTTCAGTGAGATGCCAAATTTCCTACATTTTTCGAAGACTCTTCTTAAATGCAGGAAGTGTTCTTCCTCAGTCTTTGAAAATATAGTGATATCATCCAGATAGATGGAAATGATCCTGCTAATTTCATCTGCAAAGAAAAAATCCATTTCCCTTTGGAAGGTGTCTCCAACATTCATCATACCAAAATGCATCTTTACATACATAAAGGTACCCCATGGTGTAGTTAATGTTGTCTTTTGTTGGTCATCAGTGTGAACCAGGACCTGGTTATAACCTAAAAAACCATCTAATAGAGAGATCCTACCCGTTCCAACTAACTTTTGTAATATAAGATCCAATTTTTATAGGGGCTATTTGTCTTTAAGAGAGGCTTTATTCAAGTTTCAGAAGTACACACATAACCTAATTTCTCCTATTTTCTTCCTTGTAGGTACTAGCTTTGAAACCCACCTAAACAATCTAAGAGGTACAATAATTTTAGCATCGTATAGCTTATTAACTTCCTTTTCAATCAAAGGAAATAGGAGTGGACTGACCCTTCTTAGATTTTGTTTAAAAGCTTTTTTATCTTCTTTAAGGGGAATAATATCTTGAATGATACTGGCGTCATACGATTTTATGTCCTCATAACTCTAGGCAAAAAAATTAGAAAACTATTTTAAAAGTTCAATGTATTTCTATTTTTTATCGGGAGACAAGGATTTGGATAATTTAATAATATTAGGGCTCTTTTCATTCCTCTAACCCAGCCCCTGATGGTTCAATTTTGGGTTTTTTTTGTACATCATTGAAATCAAACAGATCTTCTAAAGTTTCTATCCACTTAGGCAACAAATTACCTTTTAATTGAAACACTTCTAAAGGTTTTGAATGCTCACTAGCTCATTTTAACATTACCTCACTGTCATTCATTTCTACATCATTATCTAAATCTATATGTGTACATTCAAATTCATTTTCTAATTTCAAGAAATTCTAAATTTGTTCATCGTTTCCAAAAAAAATTCCAGTATTTAATGTTATCAAGCACAGTTGGTCTGTGCTTAACTTATAAAACATATTTCCTATTTGAGTGGAAAGGCACCTTACAAGTACTAGTTGAAACAACCAAGGCATCTACTAAAATGTTTTGGTTTCAAGGTATCACAGACAAACCATATTCAGGAAACGGTTGTAAAAAGTCCAAAACTGCATTTCTATAAGCCCTTAGTCTAGGATGTTTTGAAGAATACTCACCCTTTATTTGTTTTATAATTAGCTCATAATCTCCATGCACATAAATCTTTTTTTCTCCTAGGTTCTTTAGAAAATGTGGCCCTAAAATCAGCACCTCATATTCTGCAATGTTATTTGTGCACTAAAAATTAAGTTTGTGACCATGTCCTTCTACTTTGTTTGTTGTTGAGTTTACAACAAATGCACCTACCCTTGCTCCATGTTTACACACAACTCCATCAAAATTCATATTCCACAAAGCTTCTCCCTCTGGATTTTCTTCTTTAGTATTAAATTTTATTACTGACTTTGGCTTCTAAGGGTGAAACTTCATTTTCTACATAGTCATCATTGCATAAGAGAAAAGAGTCCATGTCTGAATGTACTGAATAGATGGGATAATTTTTAGGCTTATCTTGACTATTGACCATGTACTTCCAGAGAGTTTCCCTATAAAGTCTTCTAGTTTGGACAAACATAGGAATGGTAGCATAAGTCATATCCATCTGCAAAGTGCCTTGTAGCTTTTCCCCCCATGATCTAGACAATAGCATCCCATAGTTTGGAGGTATGTCTTCTACTACAATGTCCATGACTAGACTCTTAGAAGGTATCTGAACTAGAGTGACACATATATATTTTATCAAAACAAGACATCTAACTTTATTTGAATCAAAAGAGTACAAGTCTTTGTATGGTGTGGTGATGTCTAACCTTAATTTCTCCATGATAGCTCTGAGCATCAAATTTTGAGATGCTCCAAAGTAAAGCATTGAATTATGTAGGATTTTATCATGGATGTTCAGGCTTATGTAGAAAGGCATAACAATCCCATCTTGAGGCTTACCCTCAACTTCAGGTCCAAACAAGAGTTCAGGATGGTCATCATTCAAGTTGACTGTGTCTGACCCTTCTCCTATTTTTAAGGATTTCATGACTTGAGTCTTGTACACATTCTTGGTAATCAATTATGTTAAAGGAATGGGGATCTTTACCTTAGTCAATTCAATTTCCATATTAAAAGAGGTCTGAGATCTGTCACTTTCCTTGACATTTACATAAGGGTTTTTAGAAATTTCTTTTTGAGAATTAGATTTTGGTTGACTACAGGAAGCGGTATCATGTTGAGTTTTATTGGAAGAAGTTCCAATAGAATTTTTTCTTCTTAAGTTGTATTGTTTATACACCTCCATATGGGAGCTCTTCTGGTTAAGAGAGAAAAAATTAGTCTTGCTCTTCTTTGGTCAGGACTATGTGATCTATCTCACATTATTCAAATATATTTATTTGATTTTCTTCTTTTCTTTAGACAATTCAACTTGTTCATCATTATAATTTTCCTGAAATGGAGGTCTCAGTTGTTGCTAATCACCACAACCTTTTTGTTCCCTTTGTTTAATTTTTGGTGGATTTCTCCTAAAGATGGAGTTTTGATCTTGAGGTCCTCCTTGGAGTTCTCTAGGAGATGTCCTATCTACCACTAGCATCCTCTCCATATTTATTTCCATAGTTTTATTTAGATTATCTAGTTTCAAATCTAATGAAGAGGTAGGTTCCTCCTTGATAGTGACCCTTCTTTATCTTTTTAATTTAGCTCTTTTGGCTAATAAATTACCCTCTACCTTAACAAAATTTCTTTGCATCTCTTCCAGAGTGGTTGGGTCTCTTTCTCTTAACTGATAGGCCATGTCTACATCAAATCCTTCTAGGAAACGAATAAGGGATAATCATGGTAGGGGTTTTATAGCAGCTAGAATGGCATTATAGACATGGTTAAACCTAGCACAATAATCTTCAACAACCTCATTTGGAGCCCTCTTTAAGTTTTTGTATTAATTTATAATTTGAAGGGTATTCTTTTGAGTTTCCCATCTAGTAAGAAAATTTTGCTAAAACTTAGGTAAATTAACTATGTTCCCAAGTAGTAACCCTATACCACTTCTTAACTTCTCTCATTAAACTTTGAGCAAACAACCTAATTTTAACATCATCATCATTGACTTCCTCTAAATCAGAGAATTCATTCATTCTATCAATGTGTATTTGTACTATCACGAGACCTATACCATCAAATTGTTGCAATTTTGGAGCATAGTTCTATGGCATAGAATTTAAAGGTTCTTGCAATGTCAAATGAGCATATCTGCCTACCATGGCTGGTATGTGAGGTACAAATTGAACTACAACATGTATGGGTATGGAAGGTATGAAAGAAGGTGTAATAATATATTTTTGTGTAGATGTAGGGATGATATGGATTGAAGATGACATTGGTGTAGTGGGAGGGATTGAGGGTGAAATAGTTGGGATCATAATGGGAGTAATTACTGGAGAGGTAGTGGAAGTGAAATAAAATCCTAGGGGAACATAAACATTGGGAGTTTGGAAAAGAGTGGTATGAACAAGGGAAGTTTTCATTGGGGTTAAATTTTTTGGAGAACTCCTAAGTGGTTCAGGGATGAAGAAGTGGAGGAAGAGGATGTAGTTTTAGGTGACTCACATGATGTTTATATGGCATGCTCTAGTTTAGATACTAGTTTCTGAAGTTTTTCAAATTTTTTAATGGTATCATCATCAGGATCAGATTTATCATCCTGGGGTTTTAAAATGTGAGGTTTGAATATATTCTCATCAAGCATTGTTTGAGGTATCCAAGTATCTGACTTGGTTCTAAATAAATTTTGCTCAAAAGCTATATCCTACCCATTGTCAACTTCATCTAAATTACCAAAACCTACACGGAGAGATTGAGCTTTAGATGGAGGGTTGTTACTTCCCTCGATTTTAGTTGGGATTTTCCTTTTAAGGATCATTTCAGGGTTGTCTACAATATGTGTGGGATTGGGATCTGGGTTGGCTCTAGTATGTATTATTTTGGGATCCAAATATATTACAAAATATGTGCAATTATCAAACTTTATACAATATTATGAATAACAGACAGTCTTAGGTTAGATTTTAGAAATGGAAATTTTAAGCACTCAGATGATTTTTACTTTTTTGGGAAACTTAAATATGAATCAAATTTTTTCATTCCCTAGTATCGTCGCCAAAATCTTAGCACTCTATATTTCCTAAGATTGTGAAAGAAATACAAAGGTAACCACAAAACCACTTTGGAAGTTGGGATCTAGCCCTACCAACTTCAGAAAGGGATCTCTCTTTCAGATTTAGATTTGTTTATATTGAGATATTAGGCTACTTATGAAAGTTCAATGATTATTTCTAGATTTGGTTTTGTTGTTTGGTTGATAATGTAACAATACACCATTCGGTAATGGAGTCAATATACTTCAAATGGATTGATTTAAAAATTTAGAGATAGATCTAACAGGGAAAGGTAGGAAGATTTCTCGAACCATAAATGTTTAATGAGATCGAAGAAGAAGAAATGATTAAGATTCCATTAAGAAGAGAGTACTTAAGAATTCTATTTCTTAACTTTAGTAGAAAACAATGATATTGTTTTAAGCTAGTAACATGGTGCTATTGAAATGAATCCTAAACTTAATTTTATTTAAAACAATAGAGAAAAGAAACACATATGAAAAATAGAGAAACACAATGAAATAAGAGAGTATCACTTCACCAAAAAATATGACATAAGAATCCTAGAAAAGCTTATGTATTACTGAAATGTGTCCACTGGAACTCTGTGGAATATATTTACATCAATGGCCCTTTCTTTACATAAAAGTCAACCTCTACTACTTCGAATTATGAAGTACTTATAGAAAATATAATTACAAAAAATATTGATGTCAAAAGATCAATACATAATCCTAAAATATATAACACATAATACATAAATAGTAAAAAAAGTTAGAATTCAGAATTGTTAGAGCTGTTGGCACTATTTTCGAGGATGGATGTTGATAACTGGTCCCAAAAAGGTGTTGTCTTGCTTTCTGAGATGGAAAATGTTTCACTCAAGTAATACACACAAGTGATCCCATCGTTCTTCACTTGTGATAAAAAGTTTTATTAGCTTTCTATATGTTTCATCAACTTTGTTATATATCTCGAAGGTAGGTCTGTTGATGAAAATATTTTTAATCTCATGTTTAATGATGAGATCAAAATCTAGAGCCTCTAGGAAAGATTTTCTTATCATACTTCCTTTTACCCCTGCAAACTTGGATTTATACTTGGAAATAGTGTAAAGCTTTTTACTGTGGTCACTCAAACCGATTAACCTGTCATTTAGTGCTACTAAACTTCATAGCCCTCTCTGATTCAGTAGATTAAACCTGGCATGAAATATTTGGATAGTAGTTTCTAGAGTCTAGCATTTGTTCTCTAATTGAACCATCAGGTTTCTATTCTGTAAAAACCTCTTGATTTCTAAGATGATTTCAGTCCTATCTTAAATTTGTACCTCCTCTAATTCTTCTTTGGTCTTAGGATTTAAGATTTTGATCAATGTTTCTCCTTTAGTTGGCTTGTCTCTTAATACTTCCCTCATTTGTTCTATCAATGTTTTTTTACCTTTGTATCAACTCTTCCTGCTTGAAAATGATTTGGATTGATGGCAAAATATTAGTTATAGCTTCATTGATATACTCCATATGTTTTCTTTAGCCTATGATAGATTTTGAGCCATTACCAACTCTCTCTCTAAAAACTATATTCTTTAAACAAGACTGTGAGATTTTGTAATTCTGTTATACATGAGTTATCATTCTTCAACTTCTATTCTTGTAAATTCTTTAATTGTTCCTTCAACTTCTCAAGCTCCTTTCCCTGAATGGACATATCTTGCATGGGTTTAACCAATTCAGTGGTTGAATATGAAGTTGATGTTTGTGTTGTTGTTGGTTTTAAAGCTTATGTTACTCCTACAACTGCAATTGGTACTGATGTAAGTGGAAAATTGGCTAGTTGTGAGGGCTGCTTCTTCTCTTCGAGTAATTTTTCTAGTTCTACCTCCATCTCTTTGATCTGTAAATTCCATTCAATTACTCTCTTGAACATGTCTTCCTTTTGATTTTCCAGTTCTCCCATTTGCTTGGTCTTTGGATCCTCTATAGATGGCATCTTGAGCTGCTTCCTCAGAGCTGCTATATAGACATTCTTTTCCTTTACAATCTCCTCTGCTTCCTTTACATCACTAGGGTCATAACCTAGCTTGATGACTAAGTCCTCTAATGACTTAATTCTGGTATCTTTTTCCAAATATGGAATTTTCTTCAGCTTCAATTGTAAGTGTATGTTGCTAGTGGAGGCCTGCAATTTTGAAGTTGTCATGGCAGTATTAGCCAATGTAGAATACAACATCTCTCCATTATTTTTGCGCATGTCCATATTATCAATAAGATGGATTTGATTTGCGTCAAAGGAGAATATTGTCTGCTTGTATTCTGCATGTGATTTAGGAAAAGGAGCCCGTGCTTGCAAGAATTCCATCTGCATTATCCCTTGTTTAGTATCAAAGGTTGATAGAAGCCTATGTTGGGAAGAAGCAGTTTGCTTCCAGAACTAATTGTAAGTGTTTCCCTTCAACATTTAATTCTTCTATTTTATTACTTTTTACTGAGAAAAAATATTTGGCTTTATTTTTCCTCGAGCCAAATCTGTTGTTTGTGTTGAAATTGGAGGATCTTGTGAAGCAGAGGAAGATGGAGAGCATACAAAAATTTCTTCTTGTCTTGTACCTGCAAAAATGTCTTCTGGTGTTGTTGAAACATGTTTACCTGACATGACTATAGTAGTATGTCCTTCTTCATCCTGGATAAAAACTGGTGGTTGATTTCTTTTTAGGCTTATTTGTATAAGTTAATATTTGTTTGGCTTCAATTTTGGTCACTCAAGAAGACTCTTCTTCTCTGGGTCTTTTATCATGCTTCTCCTAAGGGAATGGTGTCTATGAGGTGGCTTAGATAAAATCTACTCCTCATATTCTTGCAAGGTGTTCTCCTCCGATTGATATTTATTCATAAAATTCTCAATTTTGGGCTTGGGAGTATGAGAATAAGGAGTGGTCTTCTGCTCCACTCTCAGGCCAGAAATTATGCCGAAGGGGTCATAGGAACAAGTGAAACTTAAATAAAAGCTCATCTTCTTGAGAAGTGTATGTGCCTCATTTCTTGATGCCTTATTGTTTCATATGAATTGCCCCACCTGTGTTTTGATCTTGAATTGGGCATTCTTCTTGGCTGAGACAAAATGCAAATCATCCATATTGATTATTTGCATGATATATTCCAATGAGAAAACTATTATAGAAACATATATTGCTAGTCTGTATGGTGGAAGATCTCATCCATACACCCTAATTTCTATGTAGTTCTTGTACAAGTACCAATATACTATTTTGTCATGTCACTGAGGTGTAAGGTTATTTGAATCTCATAACCTATTCTAGGTTCTATATTTTTGTTTATAAGGCACACCACTGTATAGATAAATTGATGAATGAAGTCAATGAAGGTGAAGTCACTCAAATTCCTCCTTATTAAAGAGGTCCACTGTATAACTAATTATACATTACCTTGATCATCTAATTTCTACAAGGTTGTTGAAAATTTGTTTTCTTGATGAAACAAAAACATGTACACTAACACTGATAAATGTTTAAACATTCCTTCTGTTGTGATCTTGAGGAATTGGTCATGGATGATGTCTACAAGGAACTGACGGAAAACCTAAAATAGGCTCATCTACCCATTGATCTATGTGGTATCCTAGTAGATGAGACACTAAATATAGAGGACGGGTATGGTGGATTCTTCTTTGGGAGTTGAACATCTTCTAGTAGGAAAATATCAGATATCCTAGCTCTCTGAGGGAAGGTCAACTTCTTGTAGAGTTCCATGAGGCCACAATGGATCTTTAGCTAGGAATGTATATGGATTGACACCATATGACAATGTCTAGAAATGGACGAGTCTGGGGAAACATGGACTATGGAAAGAAAGATTCTTAGGGGTTGATTTCATCACTCTGGTCCAAAAAGGTTTGTTTGAGCCAATTGTTGAGTTCGAACAAGTCGAACTCAAAATTGGTCTCTGTAATTTTGTAGTGATGATCTTACAATGGTATATGGTCTAATTCAATTGTAGGTGGGATCATTGTATTCTCATTGGTTTTCTTTGACTCTCCCTTAGGTGCCATTCCTTAAAATATCAGGAACAAAGATCAATGTTTTCTCTTTACCTGGGAAAATTCGAATGTATTATGAGGAATCTGGTCGATGTGACTGGTACGTAGTCGAAAATGGCTAACTGGAATTTGTAGAGGTGACTCAGAAATCAAGCAGATGAGGTGCTAGTTTCAAAATATGTACCTCTTTATTTGAAATGGATGGGGAGCAGAAAGGAGTGACAATGATCAATTTGGGGATTTTTATAGACAAATGGGAGTTTTACATTGCTTCTAGTTTGTTATGGAGGAGATCAGTTGCTAGGTGGTTTACTTTTGGGATGTAATGGACATATTGCAATAGGTATATTATAATGAAACTAGAGCGGGCAGGCCACGTGGTGAAATAGGAGAAGCGAAGGAATGACATGATAGGCACAAATGAAAATTGGTTGGGAGATGGGTGGATTTCAAATGGGGGGGTAGGCGGTAAGTAGTGTAGAGTAGGGGGTGAGTGGTGAGAAATGACAAGCATCTACCACATATCGTAGGGCCCGGGGATAGGAATACCGCTTCCGCCCCCTTCCCCACCACGCTGATAAATATAGAATGGGCAGGGGGTCTGCACTTGTTTCCCCGTCATTGATCCAGGCAGGGTAAATCACAACTGTTGTTTTGTGTGCACCATATACCATAAGATGACAAAAACATTGTGTCACATTTGAATTTATAATAAAAAATAAACATTAGTGCCCGAGCATAGTATTACATGTTAATTAATCATGTTTAAATTACATGATTAAACTAATTAAATCATGATTAATCTACATTAAAAATAATTAATTAATCCTAAGAGTGTGTTTTGATTAGCAAGCCCATAATATTTTTCTAAGGTTGCTTGTAACCCATTATAATGCGTATTTAAGCAATTAACCAAGTTTATACACTTTCGTTAATATTCATCTAATCTACCTCTTTATTTCAGCCAAGATTAAACTTAATGGTTGATTTATTATCTAATCTATGCAACCTTTTTAACTTAATTTAATCATGATTAAGTAGTATGGTTAAACTATGCAATTTATTTTTGTGGCATATAAACAAGTTGCACACTTTTATTGTCAAAAATTTTAAAGTAGCTTCAATGCATTTTCTACATTTTTGGTGGCGTTTCAACCTACTCACATGCATACATTTTTCATGGGGTTTTTTCAATTTTTCTTTTTTATTCTATTTTTCTTTTTCTATATACATTTTTTTACCCTATTCATTATATATATATATAATATAGATATATAATATATATATATATTATATATATATTATTATATATATATACATACATACACACACACATATATCTATCTATATATTGTTAATCATTTGCAGAATACAATATTATTTACAATTTCATCAACTGAAAGGAAATAGCCAATCATCAATTGAAACTATGAATTATAGGACACTAACACTTTCAAATGGTTTAAAAGAAATAAGAAGTCATTGAGCTTTGAGTAAAGCATACTTAAGCTTGTTAGGATCCTGCCCAAAGTCCTCAAGTATTTTCCAAGAAACAAGGCTCAATATGCTAGAGCCTATATCATGATTTTGAAGTTTTGGTTAGATGGATCCTTAGAAAATAGTGAAACTTCTTTAAGATTATTGTTTGGTTGTATGTGTCTGCTCTCAATAAAACACAATTTGATTTTTCTAATCTAGTCATCTATTTGGACACAAGAATATAACACCCTTTGGCTCCTTGCATGTATGATGATGTTGAAGAGTATTTGAATTGGTATGAGACTAGAAAGGATGCAAATGAGAAACTCAAAAACCTAAATGTACCATTCATTGGAATCTGCTTGCAATGAAGACACATTATTATTGGTGACAATAGTCACTAGGTGGCTGTTGTGATGGAATTGGAAGCTAGAGGTGCGAAGGTTGTGCCAATATTTTAAAGTGGATTAGATTTTTCCACCCCCGTGGAGCGTTTCTTATATGGTCCGATAAGAAATAAATCTCTTGTAGATGTTTCAGTTTCCTTAATTATGTTTACACTTGTAGGTGGACCTGCTAGAGAAGATAATCTTCATGGTATACAAGCTTTGTCCAATATTGATGTTACCTACATTGTCGCCTTGCCACTAGTGTTCCGGACTATGGATGAATGGCTTATAACCACTTTGGGATTGCATCCAATTCAGGTTCCATGGTAGGTTTCTCTTATTAAGCTTGATTGTGGTTTGAAGCCAATTGTTTTCATAGGCGGTGATGCAATAATGGGTAGGTTTCATTGTTTCTATGAACATTGTTTCGGCAAGTTCACCATTTAGATAATCTATTAACAATATAATTTATCTAAAATTGTGAACCTTTTTGTGAAATTCAAAGTATAATTACATCGATGTTCGAATCCCAAAATAGGGGTCATGGTACCATACACATATGTAGGATCAAAGTTTCTTGAGCCATTGTAGCATTATTTTGAAGTGACCATAAAAATTTGTTTCTAACTTCTTTATATTGATTTGCAGGCAAGATCAAGTGTTTTGAACAACTTTGAATAAGGGATATCAAGTGGTCTCAGCTAAAGAAAATAAAAAAGGTGATTTCAAAATGTCATTTCAATTTGTTTTGCATGTTACAACCTCATTGAGATAAGTGAAGTTAGGTGTAACGACAATATTCACTGATGCAATATATTATTACTTGCATGTTTGTAGGATGATAAGAAAATGACCATATATGTACGTAGCTTCCCACCTCACAAATCCAAGTTTGGCATTGCAACCTACCTTAATGTATTTTTTTCAATTTTCAGTGCATTACATGAACTAAAGATAGATGGATATAATGTACAAGGTTTTCCAGCTACTTCTAAAGCACTGATTGAAGACACAATTCATGGCAAAGAAGTTAAGTTCAATAACCCAAATATTAATATTTCTTATAAAATGAATGTGAGAGAGTACCAATAGCTCACATCTTATGCTAAGGATTTGGAAGAAAACTGGGGAAAACCTCTAGGGAACCTTAATTATGATGGGGAGAACCTACTTGTATAAAGAAAATAATTTGGTGATGTTTTCATTGGAGTGCAACCAACTTCCAGATATGAAGGAAATCCAATGATGCTTATTTTTGCAAAACCAACAAGTCAACACCATGAATTTGTTGCTTATTACTCATTTTTGGATCAAATATTTAAGGTTGATGATGTCTTTCATTTTGAAACTCATTCATCCTTGGAATTTATGTATAGCAAGCAAGTGGGTATGAGTGATGTCTGTTACCTAGAAAATTTTGTTACCTATATGGATCAAAAGAGAGTTCTTTGCCATTTTGCGTGTGCACTATATTCAAAAGATAAAAGGACTTTGGTGGTGAGGTATCTTCACTTGCAGCTATAGTCATGAGTGATCTTATTAAAAAATATCCAACTTTCTATTTTGTTCTTGATGTTGTTGGTCTGCCTAATTTGTTTCTAGATACCATCATGGTCAGTGTCCTCCCTTCTACAAATGAACTAGATTGTATACAAAATGTTTGGATGCTTTACGCCTTAATAAACTTGGACTTCAAGCTATTAATGATCGTGGGTCTACAATATGTTTTGTGAAATTTTTTACATCAAAGACCTAGTTACTGGATTTGGTAGGTGATAATCCTGAGTACTTATCATCTACCTTGGATGAGATTATGTGACATTATTCTTCTTTGAGGGGTCTTGGGGTGGATGTATTGATTGAAATGTTAAATACTATTGAAAATCTTGGATATGGTGATGAAGTGACTTCCTTGCTGCAAGAATATGACAACTCTTTTGTGCATGTTCGCATGGAAACTGATTTATAGCATAAAATATTTAGTTCAATGGATGGAGATGAATCATCGAGGGAAACATCTGAGTTGGGGGGGTTGATACTCTTGCTGAAAAGTTGTATTCAAACCAAAAATATTTTTTTCTAGATTGTATAAGAAATGCTACACATCTTTGAGAGAATAATTTGCATAACACAGATTCATATGGGGGGTTTTGCTAAGAAAGAGGGTATAGAGGTTGTGCTACAACTATTTGTTTTACCCTTATTGCCATTATCATTTGTAGGTGGCCAACATATTTTTATTTCATTTAACAATTTTCACCATAGCGCTTATCTCCTCTCACAAGGGTTGTTTATACTACTCTTAGACAACACATAAAAACTGGAATTGAATTCATGGATTTGTTGGTCGGAACAAAGTTGGAAGATATTTAGGTAGCACAACACATGATAATTTTGAGATGCCTTTCAAGTCTAGATGGTGTTTATCCTTTTCAATGCATCTATTAAAAATCACAACAACAATGATGCCTAAAAACTCTTCCGGGGAAGCAAATACTAAAGGATGTAGGGAGGGTGTACAAAGAAATATTTTTGCAGATATCTCTTGTTATTGATTCAAAAGTAGATGAAAATAAATAGGTTTAACAATCACTTGCAACTAGAAATTTGTCCCCAAACGCATTAGGTACAGAAGGTGGCAGTGACACTAACATAGTTTCATTTTCTCAATGAATTAACCCAGTGTCAATGAGGAATGGACTTTCTTCTCACTAGTCCATTGAACATGAATATCATTATATTATACAAACAAAACTTCATCGCCATGGAAAAAGTGACCATGGTATCAAAGGGATTTCAAGAATGCACCTTGATCGGCTTGGGAGCCATGCGAATGCATCATAGATTGACATCTCAAGCCCAAAAAATTAAAAGGAAGTCACCTGATCTCCTAGACTTTGAGACTATGAATAAGGTTGATTCTACATTGCATTCCTTCTATGTGAATCTTGGGAAGGTTTTGGTAGTACCTAATCAATGTCGTGATGATAGAGGATTTCTTAGTGTATTAGCCAAGGGTGTGGTGGTTTTTTTGCCAAACGTTTTCATGACAACCTTGATGTGGACGAGAACTATAGCTCGTCTAAGTTTGAGTGCTTACTTTATTCAAAGTGTCTCTACCTAGGGAAGGTTGTGGATGACATGAAAACTGAAAGGAAATGTGCAATATAGTGATGATGAATTGCTTCTATGCTCATGGTACAATTAAAATTCTTTTGACTACTTTTCAAGCAATGAGTCATTTACAGTGGAAAGTACTATTATGTCACAACGAGGAGTGGAAATAGGAAATGAGTAAGGTATTGAAAATGACAAGCTAGAGCATGTACCTTTTTTGTTAGAGACATTAGGAAGCTATTGCAGGTTTCTAGACTACCTTGTGAATTTTTCTTTTCTATTAACTATGCCCTTTGTATCATAGTTGTTAATGCAACTAATTGTTGGAGTCTCTATCACTGTTCCAAGGGATTAAAATAATTTTTTCTCCACCCTATAGGCTCAATTTATTAATATTGCTCTATCTATCTAGACAAATCCAATGTTTTGTCACTACATTCCATGTTTGATTACCTATGTTGTTTCCATTATCACCCATGAATACACTGCCATAGGTGATGTTAGAGGAAGCATAAATGATATTCCTAGAAGAACAGGTCAACATTTTAGAGGTCATCCACTTGATGAGGCTTCCATTTCTATGATGGTTTACATGGAATTTCCAAGGTCTATGGATGATGATAATTAGTTACTAAAAAAAAGACTAAAATTTGCATATAAATGTCTTGTATTACATTCCTAAAACATTTTCTTGCTCAAAATAACAATGAGGTGAAAGAATCATTGTAGTTTGTACCTTACCCAAATATTTAATAAAACATTCAATAAAATGTGACTTAAAATGGGCATTGGAATCGGGTTTCAAAATATCCTCCCAACCATTGACATATTGCTCAAATATACAATTGTCAAGCCCTAGCAAAAGAAGTGTGTCCCAATGACTACATTGTATAATACTCCATGGATTCTAGAGATTGTTTCCCAATTCCACTCTTCTGGCTTAGGATATTTAACTACAGGCTTGCTCAAGAATTCCATTGAAAGTTGTAAAGTTGTTGCTTATGGTTAAAATATTGTCACTTATGTCCCTTTATGTGGATAACATGGTTCAACATAGAATTACATGTTATATTAAACGAAGAAAAAGTTTTAAGATTAATGACAAACATGCTAGGGAAGTGTATAGTAATTGAATGAAAACATTGAAATGTTAAAGTGAATTGAAACATTGAAATGATTTGCAAATAACAGACTATGAGTGCTTATATTAGGTTGATTTGTGTACGGAAAATATATAAATTATGCAATAATGAGGGCATAAAGAAGTTACCTTATTGCATTATAATTATAGGAATTATTTGTAGTATTTTTTCATTTGGCATACTACACATGTCGGCTTTGAATTTGTGGCTTGGTGTTTCAATAGTCTATAGTATCACCTAATTATGAAGACGTTTCTCTCTCCACTACCTTGCAATGACGTATTTTTCTGAATTATACTTGAATTTGACTAATAATAACCTGGATTTATATATTGCTTTTAACACCAAATTGACATCATGGTAAACATTTGAATATCCCATTAAATATGACCTAAAGATGATTCAAAGAATCTCACATTTATCCTAAGCACATGGCAGAGTAATTTCTGAGGTGTGTAATTTTATTAGAGGCACTGTTTGTTTTTTTCTTTTTGGTTAGAAAAGGGTTTGCTCTTGGTTTTATGTGACTTTCAATTTATCATATGTAGCATGTTGATAAATGGGAAAGAATAATGTATGACATTTATCTTGTAGAAATTGATGCTAAATGAAAGAATATAGAGTTTAATCAAGCTACAACCTGCTTTGGTAAAGACAAAGGAACATCTTAAAAGTTGCCTAAGAATACGCCATATAAAGAATTTGAACTTAAGTAACATATGACCTTTTCTTTTGTAGATATGTTATTTTTTCTACCTAAGATTTCACAAGAAGTAAAATATTGATAATGTAGAAATTGTTTGAGGACCTCATTGAGGTTGATTTTTCTGATGGTCTACTTTATTGATATCTTCTCATGATAGCAAGGCTTTAAATATGAATTAATATGTTCCTAAAATAGATCAAATGCAAGGTTTATAGATATAAAAGATAAAAACAAATACCAATGCATTCGTTGGATTGTTACTTGACTCTGGTATGGGTTGGTTATAGGAAATGTGATTGGAAAAAGGATGGGGAGACAAAGAAGAGCATGTCTTGGATATGAATCTTTCACCTCATGGTTATTTTGAACAAGAAAATGTTTTAGGAATTCTAGACAAGAAATTGGTGGACATGTAACCAATTTTTTTATAATTTCAATGAGCATTCCATGATATCCTCTATTTATTGTTTAATTGTATTTTGAACAATTTTTTTTTAATTTTGTTGTCCTTTAACTATAAATTGAAAATATTTGGTATCGTTTCCATTTAAATAAAAACCAAAGCTTGAAGATGAAATTAGTATTACATGATATTAATTGAAATCCCTTTAATGGTTTTTTGTTAAAAAGAATTCATGACTATTAGAAAAGTTTACTTTCATGTTGTTATTTGAGCACATGTTGTTTATACCTTGACCAAGTTCATGCATTATAGAATTAAATGTTGTTGCGAATAAAATGACAAGGATTAGACATCACACCTTAGATTATTTGATTTCACAAGTTATATACAACTGTATCTTTTTAACTTGTCACTTAGTTGGCATGATTGTGCCAAAGCTTTCCTAGAAGGTTGAATATTAAGTTACTAAGGTGTTCTTTTCTATATTGAATTTTTATTTCTTTGTTTTCATAGGTCATATGGCCACATAGTGGCCACTATCGCCTAGCTGAAGAAAACTTGTTCGAGTTTCTTGCTTTTATGGGAAAAAATGGCTTTGACATTGTTTATGTTGAGGTATATGTCATATAAATATTTATAGTTTACTTTAGTTTATATTCTAGTAATCATGATCTTTCATTTCTTACACTCTGCATTGTATCTTCTTTTGTTTTGTGAAAAGGAACTCAATATTGATGGTAAGAAGAAGGAATTGAAGAAACAAGAGAACAATAATATTGGAGTGAAAAATGGAAGAAGAGAGAGATAAAAGAACTCATCTAGTGATACCCTTAGAGACAATATCCCACATAAGACATAGATATAAAGACTAATGGTCAAGTGTTCAGAATTGGTGAATTCACCTACAATGCCTTGGCAACACAATGATAATGTTTTGAAGTGATGAAACAAAATTTAATGTGTAAATTATAGTCCAACCAATATTAAGATGGAAACTAATATTGCAATACTTGAAATTTCATATAATATAATTTATGTGGTTGAAATTATTTATAGTTGCACTTGATATTGTTTAATATTGTAATTAACATATGTAACTTTGTGCTTTGATCTTAGATGAACATGCACATTGTACTACATTTTTAAAATTTAATCGCAAAATCAAACTAATTAATTTATGTTGATAAATAATGAACACATAAAATTAATCTAAAACTACTAAATTATTATTTTATATTGATTAATGATGAACATAAATAAAATGAATATACAACTAAATTAGTCATTTATAATGATTATTAATGAAATTAAATGAAATGAATATAAATTAATAAATGTGTCACTTATATAATGAATATGAATCTACCAAACAAAACATAAATGACTACTGGAAATGATAAATTTGTGATTGAAAATGACGACTAAATTTTGCATATATATGACTATTAGTAACTAATATAGTATCTTATAACAAACCAAAACTTAGTCATATTTCTTTGGTCACTAATTGGTTTCAAACAATGACTAAAATTTGCATATATATGACTACTAGTAGATAATATACAATATGTTATAACAAGACCAACATTTTGGTCATATTTCTTTGGTCATTAATTGATTTTACAGTTGATCATATAGTAATATATTTTGTTGTATATTTGGCCATTAATTGTGGAGATTAATGACTAAATGAATGAATAAATCAACGACCAAATTTATGACTAAATATACTACAAGATGATAAAATTGAGACAACCAATTAATGACTAAGCTAAAAATGACTAAAAGTTGGTCCTGTTATAGGATACTCTAAATTAGCTACTACTAGTCACAAACTGAAAAGTGGTCATTTATATGCAAATTTTAGACATTTTTTTAGTAACTGATTAGCCATTTTGTATGAGTGGGAGAGAGAGAGAGACTAGTAACCTGCTCCCAAGTAAATCCTAACCCTTTAATCCATCACTCAGATCCTATCTCCCAATCCTTAACACCTTATCCATATTCCTCCTAGCTAAACCTTGAAACCCTAACCCTTAAGCCCTTAACCTATAACCCCAAAATACTTAACCAATACCCCTTACCTGGTTATTCTGTAAACTATTAACCCCTAATCTGAGATAACCCCTCAATCCATAGTCCTAATCCCTTTAAATCGTAAACCCCTAATTTAAAAAAAAAATAATTACAATATAAAGATATATAATGAATGAATTACTAAGGGACAATATTCATGCCTTCCTTCAAGGTGTCCAAAATCTACAATGTTGTTTAGATATTCTTCTTAGAATTCTCCTCCTCTTGTATCCATTTTTCATCATCCATTTTTCCTTACAAATCTTTTAATATTGATTATCTTCAAAAATAAATTGCATCTTAACTATTTGTGATATATTCTCTAATTCCATTATATACATAAAAAATTTGTCAGATTTCTACCTTCGAAATATTATGGAGAGACATTGTATAATGCTCAAAAAAATTACCTCCTCCATTATTAGTATTCAAACATTTATATGTTTGACCTAGTTAGACGTCACGAATCCAACACTTATAGCATGCAACATCAGATATCTGACATGTATAAGAATGTATTCAATATCCATCGAGAGCATCAGCTATATGACACAATTATACAATTATACATAGTTTCGAATATACGACATTGGTCATGTTTTAACAAAAAAAAAAATTCCAAATAAAATATGACAGTATGAACAATTTGTTGGGTTGTGTTATATTCTTTCCACGACTAGCCCACGTAGTTAACTGGGGGGTTAGAAGGGGGGAGGAGCCCCCCCTTCATTGCATCAATTGCGTAGCGGGGGGAGTCACAGGGGGTTTGAGGGGGAAATTTTGTTTTTGGACCCTATATTAGGTTGGGCAGACCTACCTATGGTTTTGTGCATGATTTTTTCACACATGGTTTTGGACGCGATGTTTTTCAGTCCATGGTTTTGGACACGATGTTTTCGGTCAATGGTATTAGATGCTTCGGCATGTATAAATATGTATTATAACATTGAAAGGACAATAATGAAAAATCAAGCTGGTAGTCCCAGATTTGGGATCCAGGGGAAAATCTTTGTGTATATGTTTTTTATGTGTTATGCTCTTGCATTATTTACTTTCTATGTTTTAGAATTTGTATGGAGGTAATTTCTGTACGGGGTTAAAACTTACATATGGTATCACAGCTGTTTTGGCGTCAAGGGGATGCCTTTGTTGCTGAAGGGTTTCGCTCAGGCCTGTGGTAGACCCAGTTTAGTGGGAGATCTGCAAGATCGATTCTAGTGGTGAAAAATATGGCGAGCAACGGAAATATAGAAATCGAGAAATTTAATGGTCAGATTTTTGAGTTGTGGGAACTCAAGATGGAGGATCCGTTGGTGGATAAAGGTCAGTGGATCACAGTAGATCTATGTACTAAACCAATGGGAGTGTCCGATGAAGAATGGAAGTTGGATCGGAAGGCAAAGAGCACAATATGATTGTGTGTCTTAGATTCAGTATTGCTAAATGTATCAAGGGAAGCTACGATGAAGGCTTTGTGGGACAAGTTAGGGACTTTGTACCAATCTAAGTCTCTGGTGAATAAACTGTTCCTACGAAAAAAGATGTATAACCTGAGGATGAAATATGGAGACTCAGTGACAGAGCATCTGAATGCATTTAATACTCTAGCAAGTCAGTTATTGTCTGTTGATATCGAAATTTCAGATGAAGATAAGTGCATTAGTTTGTTGTGTTCTCTACCAGATTCATGGGATAGTCTGGTTATTGCAACAGGTAGCAATGCAACTGCCTTGCAGTTTGATGAAATAGTCTCATCCTTGCTGATGGAAGAGATGAGATGGAAAAATATGGAGAGCCAGAATGGTGATGCCTTGTCTGTACAAGGACAGTCCCAGAACATAAAAAAAAAGTCATCAAGTGGGAGATCTAAATATAGAGGCAGATCTAAATCTCCAGGAAAACTTGTAAAGGTGGTGTCCTGGAAATGCGGAAAGGAAGGGCACTACAAAAGGGACTGTAAATCTAAAGTTTCTAACAAAGGAAAGGAATATGATGATTCTCCTTCTACAGAGGTGAAAACCACCTCAAATGAAGGTGGGGATGTGTACTTGGCTTCTTCAAGTACACATGTAGATCATGAGGCATGGTTGATTGACTAAGGTGCATCCTTT
>APFE030252611.1:2625-14443 GCA_000404065.3 Pinus taeda | reverse complement strand
TGTGGTGTTTAGAGAGGTAAAAGACGTTATTAAACATGAAGTCCAACCAAAGGAACCTGAGAAGATAGAGTTTGAGCTAAAGAAGGAATAATTGGAGTCTACAGCAGAGGAGGAATCAAAAGATGAAGAGCAACAAACTCTGGGTATGAGAAGATCAGTTCGAGAAAGAAGGCAACCAGAAAGGTATAGTCCATTTGCCTTCTGTTCAAATTTTGCTTTATCTATTACTGATGATGATCCTAGAACTGTGAAGGAACCAATAGATTCATAGGATGGAAAATTCTGGAAAGAGGCCATGGTTGATGAAATGACATCTTTGGACAAAAGTGAGGCTTGGGATCTGGTGGAGTTACTTGCTCGAAGGAAACCCATTGGCGGCAAATGGGTGTTCAAGAAGAAGACAAATGCAGAAGGAAAGATGGAGAAATAAAAAGCTCAGTTGGTAGCAAAAGGTTATTCCCTAGTGTCGGGAATTGATTTTGGTTATATTTTTCTCTTGTTGCCAAGGTAACTTCTATTAGATTTTTATCTGTTGCTGCTGCTTTTGATTTTGAGGTAGAACAGATGGATGTGAAGACAACATTTCTTCACGGGGATTTGGAAGAGGAAATCTACATGAAGCAAACTGAAGGCTTTGTGGTGAAGGGTAAGAAAGAACTGGTATGCAAGTTAAAGAAGTCTGTGTATGGGCTAAAACAGTCACCAAGGATGTGGTATCAAAAATTTGATACATTTATACGGGGACTTGGCTTCACCAAAAGCAAAACAGATCACTGTGTGTATTTTAAATTAGTTAGTGACTGTGTTATTTATCTGGTCTTATATGTGGATGATATATTGTTGGTTTGAAATGACAAAGAAATTATCCAGGATTTGAAGATCCATTTGTCCTCCAAATTCGACATGAAAGATCTTGGTGCTGCAAACTATATTTTGGGCATGGAAATTAAAAGAGATCGGACAAAGAGGAAGCTTTGGTTAAACCAGAGGAAGTATGTCGAGAAAATATTGCAAAGGTTTAGTATGCAATATAGTAAACCGGTGAAGGTTCCTATTCCTGTAGGTGTAAATTTATCTGCTGAACTATGTCCCAAGACACAAGAAGAGGAAGAGGACATGTCACGTGTTCCATATGCAAGTGCAGTCAGTAGCCTGATGTATGCAATGGTATGTACTAGACCAGACATTACACATGCAGTGGGAGTATTGAGTAGGTTTATGTCAAAACCAAGGAAGGGGCACTAGACAACAGTGAAGCGGGTTTTTAGGTATTTGCATGGCACTAGGGATTATGGTTTGTGCTACCAAGGAAGACTAGGATTGGACAGAGTGTTGGATATTCATGGCTTTGTTGATGCAAACTTAGATGGAGATTTGGATTAGAGAAGATCTACAAGTGGGTATGTGTTTAACCTATTTAGAGGTGTAGTTAGTTGGATGAGTAAGAAACAATCTGTAATGGCATTATCAACTATAGAGGCAGGATACATGGCAACCACTCATGCAAGCAAGGAAGCAGTTTGGTTGCAAATATTGTGTTCAAGTATGGGGTTAGTACAGGTAGCTATAAGGATAGACTATGACATCCAAGTGCAATTTTCTTGGCAAAGAACCTTGCATATCATTCAAAGACAAAGCACATTGATGTTCAATATCACTTTGTGAGGGATATGATAGAAGAAAAAAAGGTGTTTCTAGTAAAGGTGGACACTTTGAAGAATACTATAGATGCATTGAAAAAATTTGTGAGCTCTGAGAAGTTCTCTTGGTGTAGAGAAAAAATGGGCATTGCAGGGCTGGATAAATGACTAAGCTCTCTTGTGGCCCCTTGTGGAATTAAAACAACAAGTGGGAGAATGTTGGGTTGTGTTATATTATTTCCACAAATAGCCCACATAGTTAACTAGGGGGTTAGAAGGGGGGCGAAGCCCCCCCTTCATTGCACTGATTGCGTAGTGGGGGGAGTCATAGAGGGTTTGAGGGGTGTAGGTAACCACACTCTATGGGGTTTGGGAGGACCTACCTATAGTTTTGTGCATGTTTTTTTGGCACATGGTTTTGCATGCGATGGTTTTCAGTCCATGGTTTTGGACGCGATGGTTTTTGATCCATGGTATTGGATTCTTCAACATGTATAAATATGGATTGTAACATTGAAAGGACAATAATGAAAAATCAAGCTGGTAGTCCCAGTTTGTGGATCCAGGGGAAATCTCTGTGTATATGTGTTTTATGTGTTATGCTCTCGGATTGTTTATTTTCTGTGTTTTACAATTCGTATCCAGGTAATTTCTGTATGGGGTTAAAACCTACACAATTATATCAGTAATGTGACAGTAAAGTGTCAAATGTTTTGCCCATATGTAGTAGTGTGATGTTGCTCCATCAAATATTTTTCTTTTTACCTAAGGATTTCTATTACCTTCAACACGCTTTTAAGTTATATCTCATAACCAACTTTTTCTTCATGTTATTTAGCCTCATAATTGAATAATAATTAAATGCTTTCTTCATCGGTCACAATTTCATTACTTTATGTCAAACAAGTGTTCTCATTGATGTCAAAGTAGGTTGTTATACATAATTAAGGTATTTTTAGGTCCATAATGGAGCCTATATTTGTAGTAATTTTAAGTAATAATATAAGTGCAAATTCTCCTAAACATTTCTTAGAAATACGTTTCCAACGATATATGGCACTCCAAAAAAGACATCTTAGATCAGGAGGTATCTTTTTTCAAAGTTTGACAAGTTAAAAGGTGAGTTGGAAGGGTTCCATGCTTTTGGTTCTACTACATCCAAATAGTAGATTCCCCCTTATTTACTATTAAATGTAAGGGGGGTCTACTATTAATCTAGACTATTCGATCAATACTATCATAGGTTGTCTTTCAGCATGATTTGAAAAAATAGTGTGGGGTTTAACAACCAATAATGACAAATAGTGAACACCCTAACTTGTTAACATTCGAGAAGGACGGGTGGGTCCATGATTAAATATCATTCGTCTATTGGTATTATGATACAAGTGTTGTCCTTAACAACAACTCACATATATGATGAATGATAGCATTTCACAGTGCTACAAGTTAAGAACAAAGGATGATAGATCAAACTCAAGAGATTGAAGAAAAATAATGGTTTAAGAAGTATATACTGGTTCACTTTGTCCAAGAAGCATGCACGTGCGTGTTAATATAACAAAATGAGTGTATATGTATGCACGCACTTTCATAGAAAGAAAAGCGTGTACGAGATGGAAAATCAAGGTTGTGGTCCGAGGTATTGGTTTGAGGTTTTGGTTTGAGGTATTGACAAAGGATCTAACTATATAAGGAGGAGAAGATCAAAGGGCCAAGAGTGCAAGTGTAAGGGTTTCTGAGGAATACTTCTATCTAAAATATATTTTATGTTGTAGGGGCTATGATTATGATATGATATGAAATATTTTGTGCACCTTCAATTCTATGTTGCATCAGGATCATGAGATTTGAAATTGCTTGTCATTGAATGATCTAATATTGGTTGGGCTAAATTTGATTACTAACGCATGTTTTATTATGTAAATGTTATGATTTGGGTATGACTGAATTCTGGAATAGTTGTGAAGTTTTAAGTTAGTATTTTCTGATCTATATGCTAGTTCGCCTTGATGAAGGTGTGTATACACATTGGTTTAGTAATTCGAAGTAGCGTATACATTATGAAATATGATGTTTGAAGTTACAGTTGGTTCTAGTTATTGATACAAGGTTTTGGGTTCTGCTCTATGTTTTGGTGACAATGTTCTGAATGCTCAGATTGATTGATTGTGATTTGCTTCAGCGATGATGAGTTTTCAGTGATTGGTTGTATTGTAGTGGTGATTGATTTTGAGTTTCAATGTTGTTGATGGGACCAGTATGAAAATTGGATGAAACATGGCCTTCATATTGTGTTGTTGTGTACTAGGATATCCAGTCTGAAAATTTATGAAACATGGTCCCTGGAGGAAGAGAGAAGGTCATAGCCTTCTGTATTCAAGTGCCTACGTACTGGTAAACATATTGGCCAGTACAAGAGCCAGGGTTTTAGAGATCACTTCCAGTAGAAACTTGAGAATGAGTGAAGGTTAGAGCCTTCTGTAGGCCGACGCCTACATACTAGTAAACATATCGGCTAGTACAAGAGCTAGGGGTTGTAGCACCCTTATGTGTAATTGTTTATTCTGTTATTACTACACATGATTACTATTTAAATGGTTAATAAATTGCTTATTAAAGATCAACATATGATGAATTAACTTAATCATAAGTTCACTGGATATACGCTGGTTTCCTTAAAGATAGTTGCATGCACACGTGCACTCCCTTCATTGAAGTAGTGTATATAAATTTGAGTATGAAATGAAAAAGTTATTGATTTGATAATACTGATGCATCCCCCCTCTTAGTATTATTTCCAACAATTGGAATCAGAGCAGGTCCTTCAAAAGAAGCTTGATTTCTTGAAGGGAAATATTTCAAGATGAACAATCACAAAGGCATGGGATCGATTAAACCACCAATCTTCAATGGGAACAACTTGGTATATTGGAAAACATGAACTTGAACTTATCTTCAATCACTTAGCGCTGATATTTGGCAATTGTGGAAAGAGGATACCAATATCTAGCAACAGTCCCCACAAATCCTGCAGAAAATAAATCATATGAAATCAATGCCAGAGTCGTCAACGATTTATTGGGAAGTCTATCAGAATCAGAATTCGTTAAATTCATGCAGTTCAACATAACCAAGGAAATATGGGATAGAATCATTCAAAGCTATGAAGGAGACTCCCAGGTAAAACGTGCTAAACTCCAAACTCTCAGAATCTAGTATGAAACTCTCATTATGCATAGGGATGAAAGTATTTCTAGTTATTTCTTGTGAGTAGATGGGATTGTAAATCATATGAGAAATTTGGCTGAAGACATAAAGGAGGCTACTATAGTTGAGAAAATTTTGAGATATTTTTCTTCCAAATTTGAGTCAAATATATCCACTATTGAAGAAAAGCAAGATCTAAAATCTGTTACTATTGTTCAACTTCATGGAATTTTAACTACCTTTGAAATGAGGAAAGGAGGTCCATTAGATAGCAGGGAAGCTGCTTTCAAAGCTTTTGCAAAAGGAAAAGTAAAGGGAGATCTAAAAGAATCAAGAAATATATCAGAAGAAGAAGAGGTAAACTTTGTGAAGAAACTTCAGCGAGGTTCTGGAAGATTTAGATGTAAGATTCCCTTCAAATGTTTTGCTTGTGGAAGAGTTGGTCATTACGTTGCTAAATGCCCTCATGACAAAGGAAAGTTTTTTTCATAAGGTAATAGAAGTTATTATACTCATGAAGATAGTGATGGCATGTTTAATAGTGAAGAAGATGATCAAGAAATTAAACTGCTCATGGCATATGAAAGTGATACCTTAGAAAAGGAAGATTTCCTTAAAGAAATCACTCAACTCAAAACCTATTTGGCAGAAAATGATACAATCATAGACATAGTGACACATCAACTCATTGAAAAACACTAGCACAATGAAGCATTATAATGTGAGGTAGTACGTCTATGAAAAGAACTTGAGAAAACAAAAACTCTAAATCTTAGATTTTCTAAAGGATCGGAAACATTAAATGAAAATATCAAAGTTCAATGTTCTCCTCTTATAAAGACTAGTCTTGGTTTTCATGAAACTGGTTAAGGTGAATCTAGCTCACAAGATGAGGTAAGGACATTTAATGAAAAATCTGAAGTGCTCAACAAGGAGATAAGCGATCAACCCCATCAAAAACCAAGGAAAGAAATACTTAAAAAAATCATTTCCTCCTAACTATGGAAGGATAATCATTTCTTTCCTCTCACAAATAATGTTGAATGTTTTAAATGTCATAATTTTGGACATGTTTTAGCCATATGCCGAAGTAGAATGGTTCAAGACCGTCATATAGAAAGATCATCATTTTCCAGGTACTTTAAGGGGTATTGTTTTTCTTCCAATATGTTTGGTCACAAAGCTATTGATTATGATCGAAGGAATATGGAACATGTAATATGTTATGTGTGTAAGAAGTTTGGACATATAGAAAAGGAATGTAGGAGAAAATTTCGGCCACCATACCAAAAGGAGAAAACATCATCACAATCCAAGGTATTGAAGAAGAAGTAATTATTGTTAGAAAGATGTGGCATAGCTCAGTATACAGACATAGCAGACCCAGGGGTAGATGAAAGTGTAAAACTTCAGTTTTCCAATTCGCATATGAAGTTATTATGAAGACAAGTCACGTATATACACGAGTTAGAAGATACACAGTCGCGTATATGGTGTTTTGATGAAAAAGCAGTGGGATAGACTCAGGAAAAGGGGTTTGATATGCTTCAGTCAATTATCAATTATCTATTCTATTTTGATTGATGATGATTACAGTCTGTTGATGATACCGGGAAGTGTTTTTGGCCCTCATAAGTTGTTAATAATTTTATGAATAAATGGTTGATGATGATGCCTTGATGCTTCTTACTAACAAATGCAATGATCAACTCTGATAGTGAACGACTGGCATAGGTTTAGGGGGAGCATATACTTTTAATAATGCATTGTTGGCATTATATTAGAAGACCTTGGTACATGATGATGCTTACATTGCTTGATGCACATAGTTGTTTTGATTTAGATGACTCTTTTGATGATGGACATTTATAGGTTGTTGATCTTGATGCTGCTGATAGATGCTTATGGTGTAGATAATATATGGTGTATGATAGTTGTTGATGACTATCATGCTCTTGTTTAGATTTTTATTCGTTGTTATAAATGTTATGTATATCATTTGATGAGAAGGTCATGTAAAGACCTATGATGTAATGCCACTATGCATGGGAAGGATAATGTAATAATTGCAAATTTTTAAATCATGTATGAACATTTGGTATATACCCACTCGGTTGGATGATTGATGTATGTATGAGTCATTGGTCTTAGGGAGTTCATAGTCACTTAGTTGAGTCATAGAGTCATTTTATTCTTTTGAAACATATCTCTGTAGACTCTACATGTACTTAAGGGGGGCATGGACAACATAGTGTATCTCAAAGGGGGAGAATACCTTAGTCTGCCCTTTTCCCTTGATGTAAAAGGGGGAGAGTATCTTGGTGTTGTTTGATATATCTATCAAGTTCTATAGCTTGACGTAATAAAAACCAATATGGCTGCCATCAAGTCCAAAGCGCAAGATTTTTGGCATTATGATACAAGTGTTGTCCTTGATGGAAAATCACATATATGATTAATGATAGTAGTTCACAATGCTATAGGTTAACAACAAAGGATTACAGATCAGACTTCAGAGAGTAAAGAAAGAGAATGGTTTAAGAAGTATACGTTGGTTCACTTTGTCCAAGCAGCATACACACGCGGGTTAATAGAATAAAACTAGTGTATACGTATGCACACACTTTCACTGAAAGAAAAGTGTGTATGGGATAGAAAATAAAGGTTGTGGTCCGAGGTGTTAGTCCGAGGTTTTGGTCCGAGGTTTTAGTTTGAGGTATTGGTCTGAGGTTTTAGTCCAAGGTATTGGTCAAAGGTTTTGGTCTAAGGTATTAGTTTGAGGTTTTGGTCTGAGGTATTGACAAAGGATCTAACTATATAACGAGGAGAAGATCAAAGGGCCAAGAGTGCACGTGTAATGGTTTCTTAGGAATACTTCTATCTAAAGTATATTTTATGTTGTCGAGGCTATGATTATGATATGATCTTAAATATTTTGTGCACTTTGAATTCAATGTTGGATTAGGATCATGAGACCTAAAATGACTTGTCATTGAATGATCTGATATTGGTTGGGCTAGATATGATTGCTAACACATGTCTTATTCTGTAAATGTTATGATCTGGGTATGATTGAAGTCTGGAATAGTTGTGAAGTTTTAAGTTAGTATTTGTATATCTATACACTAGTTCTCCTTGATGAAGGCGTGTATACACACTGGTTCAATACTTCGAAGTAGCACATACATTATGAAATATGATATTTGAAGTTGGAGTTGGTTCGAGTTTTTGATGCAGAGTTCTGGGTTCTGCTCTATGTTCTAGTGACTCTATTCTAGTGACAGTGTTTTGAATGTTTAGATTGATTGATTGTGATTTGCTTTAGTGATGATGGGTTTTCAGTGATTGGTTGTATTGCAGTGGTGATCGATTTTGAGCTTCAATGTTGCTGATGGGTCCAGTATGAAAATTGGATGAAACGTGGCCTTCATATTTTGTTGTTGTGTACCAGGAATATCCAGTCTGAAAATTTATGAAACATGGTCCCTGGAGGAAGAGAGAAGGTCATAGTCTTCTATAGGTCGGTGCCTACGTACTGGTGAACATATAGGCTAGTACATGATCGAGGGGGTTGGAGCTCTCTTCCAATAGAAGCTTGAGAATAAGTGAAGTTTGGAGCCTTCTATAGGCCAGTGCCTATGTACTAGTAAACATATCGGCTAGTACAAGAGGTAGGGGGTTGTAGCTCCCTTCCAGTAGAAGCTGGAGAATGAGAGAATGTTGTAGCCTTCTGTAGGTGGGTGCCTGTGTACTAGTATGAGTCTGCACTAGTACAATATCGTAAACAAGTTTTTCTTATAATAAAAGAGGACATAGATGATAACAACATGTGGTTTCTCTCCCACATTGGGTTTCCACCTTAAATCTTGGTGTTTGTGTGTGTTTCTTATGTGTGATGGTTTATTATGTTATTACCACACATGGTTATTGCTTAAATGGTTAATAAAGTATTGATTAAAGATCAACATATGATGAATTAACTTAATCATAAGTTCACCGGATATACACTGGTTGACTTAAAGACAATTACGTGCACACACGAGTTCCCTTCATTGATGTAGCATATATAAATCTGAGTATGAAATGAAAAATTAATTGATTTGATAAACACTAATTCACCCCCTTCCTCTCAGTATTATTTCCAACATCATTCATCCTCTTAATGAAAAAAAAATCTAATGCCCAAATATATTTAGGCACTAAACATGCATGCTTAATAAAACCCCTTCATTAAGACAAGTGGTGGACACATGGCATGACTTTGTTTACTGACCAAGGTGATCTGGCATTTTACATGGCATGATGACATTAGATAGTCAACACAAGTGACATAGTAGTATAGTAAGAATACTTGTGGCATGTTGATTAAGTGATTTTCGGTGGCTAACTGAGAAAAATACATGTGATACATGGAACAATATGTTAGGAAATACCTAGCATATGTGTGAAATATGATGATGTCATATCACCCCGAGAGCTTTTGATAGCAGAAAGAGTTAAAACGGGTTGCAATTGAGGGAGGTTGAGAGATAAAAACTCCTCCATCATCAAATGTGAAATTTTAAGTTTCACCCGAGAGGTTGAGTGGAAGGCATAGTAATGAACATGGTCAAGATTGATAGACTTGAGGGATAGGAATAGTGCTCTCCGCTAACAATCTATCAGGGCATTAGGAATTGTGCCATAGTCATGTTTTCCAATAAATTTATGTGTTAAAGGGTTTTATATGGAGTGGGACAAAAACATGAAACATCCATGGGTTCAATGCTTTGGGCCTTTGGATGCTATGTAAAGTATTGTAAGATAAAAAGGATGTAGAATTTTATATAGTATTGATTATCATTCGGGTGTCAAACCCTTGGTGCAAAATATTTGTGCCTTCAAACCATTTATGCAACACATGGTCTTGTTGTTAATAGGGAGGCTTGAAACATATGCATACTGCCTTGGTAAATTGACTACAACTACTCTACAATCTTGATTTATCCCCTAAGAAAAAAAGTAAAGGTTATATTTTTTGAAAGCCATATTTTGTGGTTTATGCCATATCTGGTAACCAACCAAATTTGGAGGTGCAATTAAACTTGAAAACAAAACCATAATTAATATTGAACTGCAAAATTGAACAAAATCAACAAAAGGACACCATGATTGGAATTAAACATTATTATAACATAGAAGAATAACATGAATGAAATAAACAATAGGAGAACAATAACTTAATTAAAAGAATAAAGCTAAAGTTAAACGGATTGTTAATTCTAAAATTAGTAGCTCAAAATCCAAGTTTTAAATAAAAGGAGTATTAAATTATTTAAAAAATTGGTGGTTTTCCTAGTTGGGTTTCTAAAAACTTATTTCTTTAAAGAGTTTTAAATTTTCATAATACTACTTATAGAATAAAGCTAAAGTTAAATCAATTGTTAATTCTAAAATTAGTAAATCAAAATCCAAGTTTTAAATAAAAGGCGTTTTAAGTTATTTTAAAGAATTGGTGGTTTTCCTAGTTCGGTTTATAAAAATTTATTTAAATAAAAGGATTTTCTTAGTAAGTAAGAAGAATAAAAGTCTAGGAGAGATAAAAAAAAATACAAGGAGAACCAAAGAGAAATCAACTAACACAAATCCTCCTCCATGCTAAGACAAAAAATAGGTGGGTGAATTTCAGCTTTGAAATAAGAGTAAATAGACCATGGGGGGAAATAATTGCTCATACTTGTTGTTGGAGAACTCTTGCACCATAAAGAATTAAACTGCAGTTGAGGAAGTAGTATTTATTGCTAGGAGATCACCTCTCTCATGTCATTTGAGACCATGAAACTAAATTTCTCCCATTCATTGTTTGAGGTGACATGCTGACATTCTTCATGCCATAAGAACATGTCCATTGAATAGTCATGGATACTCAAAAGAGACAATGGATGAGCATGACATCCACCTAAGACCAAGATTTAACCCAGTTCCTTGAAATGAAATTGTTTCATATGATCTCCAACACCCGCTCATAGTAAAGGTATCTGGTGATAAATGACACTAGTGGGATGTAAATTCATGTTCCATCTATTAATGCATGTTGGTGTGGTGGCATTATGCCCCTCCCAACTAATCCTTAGAAAATAACCCAGCTAGGGAACAATAATACTCATGGGATGTAAATTCATGTTCCATCCATTAATGCATGTTTGGGTGGTGGCATTATACCCCTCCCCACTACTCCTTAGAAAATAACCCATCTACGGAACTTCAATGTCAACCTTAATCTTACATCATATTTACATATAGAGATAAAGTAATTTATTGTGAAAAATCTCCAATTTCCTCTATAATTACCTCATTTTTTTTAGTATGAAGGAGATGTGTAATTCCTCCATGACTCAATATGGAACTCACATGTGTAATCTTACACCTTAGTATGAAGGAAATGTGTGTAACTCATTCCATGCTAAACATAGATCTGAAATGTAATATTTAAAAAAGAAATGTTAATAAAAGAAAAGTTTTAGCCATAAATAAAATATTTCAATGTCCATAGTAACATAATTTTATATCAACTTTATACAGAAAGTTAACATAATTGAAAATAAATAATTTCATATATTTGCACTTTTAATTATGAGAGATGTTTCTTTCTCGCTTAAAAACATTCCAATATCTACCTTAAATAAAATATTTTTGAATACATATATTTATTTTATATTTAAGTAAAATTGACATGTGTTTAATATCTAACATATGTTAATATTAAATATTTAAAACTTGACTATCAATAAAATATTTTTATTCTTTACTTTTAAATAAAATCATTTTATATCATTATATATCTATATAAAAAGAAAAATATTATATGGTAGATGTATAAACAATATAAAAAGAAAAATATTATATGGTAGATGCATAAACAATTTATTTAATTATTGATATGAAATTTAAAAAATATTAAGTAAAATATTCAATATCAAACCCAATAT